>JAULBR010087101.1:0-12902 GCA_032355825.1 Melanodrymia aurantiaca
TAAAACCCATAAAATTAATAATAAAATTACATAGATTCAGGCTTGTCATAAACTCATAAAATTAATAATAAAATTACTTAGATTCAGGCTTGTCATAAAATCATAAAATTAATAATAAAATTACTTAGATTCAGGCTTTATCAACAAACAAAAATTAGTAATAAAATTACATAGATTCAGGCTTGTCATAAAATTAATAATAAAATTACATAGATTCAGGCTGGTCATAAACTCATAAAATTAATAATAAAATTACATAGATTCAGGCTTGTCATAAAACCCATAAAATTAATAATAAAATTACATAGATTCAGGCTTGTCATAAACTCATAAAATTAATAATAAAATTACATAGATTCAGGCTTGTCATAAAGTCATAAAATTAATAATGAAGTTACATAGATTCAGGCTTATCAAAAAACACAAAAATTAATAATAAAATTACCTAGATTCAGGCTTGTCATAAAACCCATAAAATTAATAAGCTATTTTTAATTGTTTGTGAAAATTAACTGAAGTGTAATCTTGTATCTTTTTAGCTCATGGATGATTTGGTTTCATGTGTTGTCAAAAACATCCTCTACAAGTCATAGCCAAAGGCAGGACCATACTGGATTTATCATCAAATAGGTGAAAAGGATTCCCATTCACTTTGGGAACTGTTTATTGAAATATTATCTGTTTATGGAAGAAAGTGACAAGAGACTGGACATAATGTAAACAGGAATACAATAGTGATCTTGCCTGAGGTTACTTGTTCGCACAGACAGGTGTTCTGAAAACTTGATATATTACATTCTGTAGCACTCAATTGAACGTTTATTCAATTCCGGCATGTGGCAAGCAGTATACATACAATCACCACGATCCATTCAATTATTTCCATACATCCTGATACACCTGACAACTAACTCATCGTCATCTATTCATCCATAATATCTAACAGATAAACTGTTCATCCCTTGCTTCTTTACAACCCCTATGTATTTTTTGTTGTGGTGAAAAGTTTGCTTTTTTGGGGCTTTTTTTATATCCGACATTGCTATATACATGTATATATATTTGTTTTTGAATACATATTTATTAGCCCAGAAAATTTGGGTTTGGGCCCTGACACCATAGGTGTCGATCGGTGGGGGATAGCGGGGATGCATCCCCCTCACTTTTCAACGCCGGGGGACAATCTATATCAAAAACAATAACAAAACTAATTTAATTACTTTATTCATTATTTATGTAAAATGGCAAGTAGTCATCCATTTTATCATAGTTTTGTACGAATGTCATTGTTAACGTAATTCGACGTCAGAAACAACCGTCAAACTTTGTTATACATTGATGCGCGCGGTAGTTTGTCTCAGTCGTTTTCATATTTGTCCCCCTCCTCCCCACTTTTAAAGCCCGATTGACGCCCATGCCTGACACCACTGTACAAAAATATCTATATACAGTACATAACTATACATATGCCATGCACTACATGTACATGCATACACAAATTACAAAAACTATTATAACCAATGCATATACAGTGTAGATACAAATTATTCTCATACACAATTAATACAGTAGTGGTGAAAAGTAACAAATAATTTGTTTTGTTTAAGGCATCGCTGGTGCTCATTAATTAATTAATTAATTAATTAGTCATTGGCTAACGAATGTCAAATACTCAGTGATTTGTTATTAGCAGCACTTTCCTATGATAGCAGATACCTCTCGGAGGTTTCCCCAGAGCCTTATAACATACATGTAGCGGGCCCCTATACTACTCCTTGCCCGTTTAACTGAGCGATTGGTTTTATTTTAATGGAATTGTAAGGACCTTAAATTGAGTTGTACCATCTAAAATTATAAATATGTAATCCATCAAATTTCTACTCATGGATTTTATGTAAAATTGTAATATTATTGCTGAATTTTGAAAATGTAAGTACCTTTAAAAAATCCTGTACTATCAGTACCAATCATGAACTACTGGTTGGAACAGGAAAAACAATATTGTTCAACTTAGGATTGATCCTGGGCAGGTAGTTGAGGCAGCTGCACTGCATGTCCAGGACAGACATTCTTGAACATTAATTTGATACAAGCACGTAAATATTATTATAACTAACTAAAACATTATTAAGACAACATAACATAACAATAAATTTGTCTAATATAAGTCATGGAAGTGACTCACTGGTCAGAGCGTGATGGACACAGAAAGTAATTGTCTGCCCCCAATATACCCGCACCAGCTGAAACAAGTTGTCTGAATTAGATGTGTTTATGTCTTCATCTTTGACATCTGTCTGTGTTGAGACTTAGAACAAACTGTACAATTTCGACCTGCTCTTTTGGCCAGTCCTGCTGTGAGTCTAATGGATCACAGGCTTGTTAAGCTTTTCTAAAAGTGGTTTACATTTTAAAATATGTTTTCAACAGCAGGGAACATCCTTTTAGATGCTGGTCAATGGAAATCAGTGGTCCAGTATGGGGGTCAAAAGTCAACTTGGATTAAAGGGATTATCCAGCCTATGAGGTGTACCAAGTTATCTCAGATTTTGCTTAACATGACTTAAAAATGAAAATCATTAAAGATATTAGGTTTTAGTGCACTGTTTTATTCATTTCAGTATTACACAAATGTATAATATATATTTATAATTCCAGCTGCCTAGACTGCCTGTCCAGACAGAAGTTATAATGTTATTATGATAGACGAAACCCGCTACTCTTGATGAGTAACAAGGGATCTTTTATATGCACTTTCCCATAGACAGGACTCTACATACCACAGCCTTTGTTAAACCAGTTGTGGACACTCGCTATGAGTTGTAGTTGGTACTGGGATTAAAAAACCAATATGCCACGAATGGGATTCGAACCCAGTACCTAGCAGTCTTAAGCTTGATGTGTTAACCACTGTGCCACAGAGACCTTTTTTCTGATGGTTCTCTTTCAATTTGTGGTCCATTTGTCCTTTTGTATACTCTTCATAAAGAGTTTCCTGAGGCTGCACATGAATGTAAAATTCATATTTTATTTCGTTTATACATATTTTCATTAAATCTTCATGTGAGTTCATGTCTTCTTAATATTAAGGACATCAATCTTGGAGAACTGTCCCAGATATCTTGACCACAATGACCAAAAAAACCTCTAACCTTTTCCACAATGTGTGGCCACAAAACTGTCACTTTTGCTCCTTGATGCACAAGTTAATGGATTTGTACTGAGCAAAGACATTACAATAGCCAAAACACAATAAGCAGAAGTTTGTTTAGAAATACATGTCAGCGTGGATTTATTGTTATCAGAATTTTGTGTGTGGCCGATTCATTTCAGCATCTATTAAAGTGTCGTTTATTTGCAGGACACTCTGAGCATGCAGACAGCTGTATACAACAGATGAGTGGCATCAGCTACCCAAACCCATCTCAAATGTGTCAGTGATATTATTTTGTCAGGTAAATACATTGTGATATATTTATGACAAGGATGGTTATAACAGGGGTGACAGGAACTACACCCCTCCCTTTTTTGACGGCATGACATGACCAGGAGGTTGAACTTCTCACCACACAGGCATAATATTAAAGGAACTGTTTCATGGTGCATTAGTATTACCGGTTTTACAGTAATTATAAAATAATTAAAAGCACTAGATCTCAAACAATCAATGTTAATGTTACAGCAACCTTGCATTCAATAGTGCGAGCATTCTGCAATCAAGACAAAATGGTTTGTCACCGATGTTTGCATCTAACATTAAATGAATGTAATAATTATGATAGTATCGGTACAAGTAAAATTGTCTCAGTAGAAGAACGCTCGCCCTATTGAACACAAGGCAGATCTCGAACAATCAATGTTAATGTTACGACAGATTTGTCCAGAACCCCTCACAAACATTCTTAGAGTTGCGCATGAAATTATTGTCAACTTACATTCAACAAAAATGTATAACATGCAGTACTCAACAGAACAGAACAAAATAGAACTTTACACTCAGGCCATTATATTCTTCTGGCATATGAGGAATTTGCATTGTATATTACAGTGACAAGACAGGGTTTACAGGGGGTAATAAAATATTACATTTATCTTGTAAAATAACTCTGGAACTAAGAGAAAGTGTGGTCTGACCATAGAGTGAACTCTCAGTTCCAGCACCCTCTACAACATCCTTTGGATGGATGGATGAAGGTGTTAAAATACATTAATAACCCATTGTCCAGTACTAACAGATAGTCAGCTGCAGGATACAAAATACACCATGCAATACTAAACAGTCATAAAGAATGATAAAATACGGAGTAAATCATGATGTATGACAAGATACAAAAATACATGTAAATAGATTCTGAGCAAATTGAATAAAACGTGATTTCCTGTAACATTCATGTTTGCATCTGGTGGAATGTTGTTACCATGTTCTGTTGCATGTTGCCAATCTGGCTGTCAACACAATGTCATAATAAATCCCAAATGGCAGTAATAACTCATAATGGCACAAATTAACCACTCTGCCTTTCAGTGGGATTAAAATGTCAACTGTTGGAAGCAAAACTGTTAGAAACATTTCACACACGACATGAAAATTGTCTTACGAAGAAAAAGAATGCAATTCCCATTGAACAACTGCCATCGAAAAGCAAAATCTGTTATGATTACCATGTTATGCAAGGTGTGAAATCCACTATATAGCTTGTAAATGGGTACAGAGTGATAAATAGCAGGTAAGAGTGATAAATAGCAAGTAACTGTTAGTCTATGTTATATAATATTTATTCAGTCATACACAGTGTAGATAGCTGTGACTGGTTTTGAAAGGAATTCTCTGGATTGAAGTTGATACTAGGACACATAATCTCCTGTAATCCCAGCAGGCTGCAAAATGACCAGGTTCGCATAGCAAAAAGCGATGCAAAATCTTGCAATTGCGATGCAATATTATTACTCATTTTATAAAAGTGCTAATCAAATTCCAGTAGTTGCTTTTCCATTTTCCATCCAGTAGGAAAAACTGCTAATCACAATTTTATAAACAAATTGCACCCTGCCTAGTACATCGGCCCCAACACAGAGAGGGTGTTCCACAAGGCTCAATGGGTAGGTGTACTTCCACTTACACCAACCAGTGTCCACAACTGGTGTAACAAAGACTATGGTGTGTACTGTCCTGTCTGTGGGAAAGCGCATAATAGAAGATCCCTTGCTACTTCTCAAATTGGATTTTTTCTCTCATACTAACACTATTGTCCTGGAGAGTCAGTTGAGGCAGCTGGACTGCATGACCATGACAGATGTGCTTGAAACTTATTGGATATATGCACTTAAATAAGTTATAACTAACTAACTGGTCATATCTTCTTCACCATTTGAATTTGCCTATAACCCTGCTCCACACTGTTGTCATGTCATCGCACTTTTCACATCAAAGTATTGAGTGATTGATTCTATTTAAACTGCACAGTTTTAAACAACCTGTATGTTCTTACATCACAAGTGATCCTTTTCATTGCCAAAACACTTACGCAGATCATTTCCTACTTAGAGGCACCATTACCAATCCCTACCCACTGTTTATCTGGACTCGACTCATTAACTTTCTAACTCTTGTTGATACTTACAGCCACTCCATGCCGTTCATCCAGAGACTGCAGTCTGTAATTAGGGATTCCTTGGTAACAAGAGATGATCTAATGGTTACAGTAATGACATTTAACTGCCCCTAACATGCTGCGGCTAATGGTGGTTGCCTATCTGTGAATCCAAGGTTGAAATGGAGAACAATCTGAGGGGCCTGCTGTTTGGATGACGTATCAGTCTGTGTGTTAAATGCCAGTACAGATGGATGGGTTAGTTAAAGACATTTTAATTCTCTTGATTAGAAAGTAGAAGCCGGCTATCTGGCAGAGTGAGTGCTCCTTAATGAAAACTCACATGTATTCTGTTCTTGTTTTAAAAGGTTAAAAAATGTATAAAGGTTTGCTTAGGGTAACATATCAATATTTTTAAGTGTACATGTACATGTATGTAGACCTTTTCTTATTTTTTACCAAATAATTTTATTCCTAATATTTTTTAAAACTGTTGCAAAGACATAGTCACCACTAAGTATTAAATAATACATGACATATATTTTAACAATAAGTGATAAGTTTTTGCTTTAAATACATATCTTTTATTTTTATAAATGTTAAAATTAAATAATATTTTTTCAATTTTAGCGATAAAATGTTTTGAGTAAGGGGTGGCAAAGTTAAGGTACATGTAGGTAGAGTTACCCTAAACACACGGGTATTATCCATATATCTTAATTTTTCGCAATAGGTGTGAAAATTATGGTTACAATAATTACTACTATAGTCCTCGTCACAACATTTGTAGTATGTTTTTCGTAGATAACTTTAGTTTCGCTTAACGTAGAGAAAAAAGGTTAAAAAAAATTTAAATAAAAAAAGTCCTAATTTTGTTAACTAAAGTTATCTACGAAAAACATACTACAAATGTAGCTATGATAACAAGACAATAATGGTATTTTTGCAATTCACAAATTACAAGGTGGATCATTTTTGAAAATCGCGAAAATTTACATCCGCGAATATTACCCATTTTACAGTAACTTGAGTTGACTGTAAAATATAACTTGGCTGGACTGTATATAATCTAACTCGGGTTACATGTAATAAAACTCATACCTATATAATATTCTCTAATTTTAGGGCTACTATTAAAATTCCGTTGATCATTCCGCAGACAATAATGATAAGCAGGTTTTATCTTTCTGGATCATTAATGTACTACTCCCCATATTCCCTGCTGGTTTATACCCTGTGACAAATGATCGGTGAACTTAGTACCTATAAAAGAAAAAAATAACGACATGCCTTCAATTGTGTTTTGATCATAAATGATACAATTTTAATGACCTGTGCACAACAAAGTGGCCAGTGTGTGGATGCCTGCTGGTAGATGGCGTATGTGTAAATAGAACTGTATTGTTTCCTTTGACTTTAAAATGTTTTAAAAACTTCTAGGTACGGAAAAGAGGAACGTGTAGTCTTTATGTCGGCTATGCCATTTAGTTAATGGTTACTGTGTATAATAGGGTGAACTGGTACATTGACACCTCAGAGGATTTTGATTTATTGTTGAATTTATCGTCCTTCTTTTTTAGCATATAGCTTTTAGGAAAATAGTTTAATATTTTTCGTTCCAGCATCTCATAACACCTGATTGCCGCATAAGATATCACAATAATTGCTGCATAGGGTATCAATTGTACATTGACAACTCGGAAGATTTTGATTTATAATTATGTTTTATTTTTTGTCCATTTTTTTTAACAGATAGCTTTTAGGGAAATAGTTTAATATTTTTCGTTCCATCAACTGATTGCCACATAAGATATCACAATTTCGTTTGGCTCATGAAGCTAAGTTATGTTGTATTATGGATGAGTGAACCACTCACCATTTTGGTATGAAAAGTAGCAATCACATAACGGTGCTGTGGAGTGGGTTATACGCAAAATCATTTGCATATTTCCAGAAGACAAAACACTGTCTTTGTTTACCTACCTAACTGCATACATTTATTGTATGATTATAGACACAAAAAAGTCACATCAACAAAGATGTCCAAATGTCATTATATTATGTAAAATTATACTATTGTCGGGAGATGGTGCAGAACAGAGAAGGTTTGTTATTTCTGACTAAGTATATTGTAATTGGAGTATTAATTTTTTGACCATCATGTAGGCATGTACAAAGGATTCTCTGCAGAATTTTTTATAGAAGATGGGGACCTAATAATTTTGTTTGAAACAAATATTTTCTTTGTACCCCACGCCCGGTGATCAAAAAGTCATCTATATCGGAACATATTGCCACAACCATAATAATGTCTACACTTTTAACACCTTTGCAAAATTGGATCAAATAATCATAAAGATATCACTATTTTTTATGACTTTGATGTGACAAGACAGCTGATTGGTGTTGTGTGTCACATCCTTCCTGTGCTGAAGTGACATAGTATATGACCTGCCACTGGTCAACCTGCCACTATCTCTCTAATCTGATTGGCTGGCCGGCCCGGGGCATTATAGATTGATTATAGTCTGGTGGATCTACCTGTAATGCTATTAGCGAATTAGTATAATGAAGTAACTGATAGGGCTCTGTGCTTTATGGATGTCTGATTACTTTGTGTTCACATGCTGTTGTTTCTAAGGGAGACAAAGATATCTCGCAGATAACACTGTGCCCTGACAGTGAATGATATCTCTGTTAATTACACACTCCTGCGGAAAATAAAAGTACACTAACTTTATTTATAACACTTAATCTCCAGTTTCATGGTGTATGAAATATGCCAAATAAACTGCTGCCATTTACAACGAAACAAAAAAGTTTTTAATAAATATTTCACAGTATCTTGTTTTAAAGAGAATCACTCACCATTTTTGCACGAAAATCGGGATCATGTGACAAAGGCATGCAAAAAAAAGAATTTGCATATAATCGTGATAAACAGAAGCGAAAACACTCTTTGTTTATCTACATAATTGCATACATTTATTACATGACTATAAACAAAAACAACAAATATTCAAATGTCATTATATTACGTAACATTGCTCTGTCTACGACGTACAAATTGATCGCCAAAAATATTCTTTTGGATAGTCAATACACTGCTATTGTCTGGAGATGCAGCAGAGCAGGAACAATCTATTTGCACGTTGTAGTCTGAGTCTCAAGCCTTCGTCAAGTGATCCCGATTTTCACGCCAAAATGGCAAGCGATTCTCTTTAAATGAATTGAATCGGGGAATATTTTTGTAAATCGGAGAATATTTTTAGGAATATATTAATTATCTGGTTAAATATCTATCATATATTATGTATAAAAAAAACAAGGATAAAGTGAGATAGATGATAATTTTTCACACATTTTGGTGAGGGTTGGGGTGGAGGTCTGTGAAAGTGGGTGGGGTGGGACACTATCCCGTAGGCCCACATATTTTACCTGCTATTTATTATAAAACATGTAAACTAGTAACAGGGTTCCATTTTGAGGAGTTTTATTTTTTTAATACACCCTAGCTCAAACCAGGGTTTTAAATAACTTTTTTCTGTTAATTTAGAATTTTTAAGACTTTTTTTCTGGGACTTTTTTCCAAGCCAGTTTTATTATTTTTTTAGTGATTATCTTTTCTCTGACATTTTTCCTACAATCAATATCACAGCCTTGCAAACTACCTTAAAAATTGTGTACATAACTGTAATATAATGTTTACTAAGCAACAGTTATTGATAGTGGATGCCAATCATATCACAACTCACTATTTATGAAAATAGTGGCTCCTATATTTATTTAATATATATTTTTTAAACTATAATTATTAATTTTCAATAAATGTATTTTGGGGATATGTTGTGATACATATGATTTTTAAACAAAATTTAATTTCAACTACCGGTATACAGTCAAACCTGTCTTAAGCAGCCACCTAAAGGAGTAACAGAATGTGGCCTCTTAAGACAGGTGGCTGCTTAATACAGGTTTTAATGCATTAAAATTGATGATTTGGTGGAATATTAAGGTGACCCTTTAAGACAGGTGGCTGCTTATAACAGGTGGCCACTCAAGCAGGTTTGACTGTACATAGAATATAACATTAGCATTAATAGCACTGATGTTCATAAACACACTGTTCTTTGTAAACATTTTCTACTTTATAAAAACCATTTATTTCTTAAAGTTCTTGATCACTCCGAAAAAAGGTGATGAATCAGAAATCTCTATTATATTCACTAGCACTGGTGTTACCTGAGCCGATTCAGTTTCTAGACGTTTTTTCTCTTCTTCCGTTTCAAACAGCAGCTTTTTCGTTACTACAACATCCTTAGATAAATTTTCACACTGGTCTTCTGCCTAATATGAACAAAACAATACTCATTAACAAATATGGTCTAAATGTGCTTCAAATCATAGAACACAATCATGTCCAATTCTCTTTCCTGTTTAACTCGTTAGGATAAAGGGAAGTTTTTCTGAACTCAACTAAAATTTCATTTGCGTTCGTTCACTTGAAATACTGCTTTTATACAACAAAATTGAATATACTGTATCATTTGCATCCAAATTTATTCATGGATGTCAATATCTCTTCATCCAATTTGCTGAATATTTCTCCTAATCCAGTACCATTTGCTAATTATGAAGTAAATGTATTTGAACTCTTGCACAAGATGGTAAATTACGCGATGTGCATATTAAATAGTTAAAACTCACTGCATCGAGTTCACCCCTCAGGACTAGCTTACTCTCGACCAGTTCCTGGGCCAGATCATCATTCTCCTGCTCCAGTCTCATGATATCATCCAACAGCCGCTTGTTTTCACGCTGAAATACACGCAGCACATTTATAACTGCAAACTAGGATGACAGGTTTCTTTAATAAAACATAGTTCAATGATTTCTATATTCCATACTAGTATATAAATATTAGTGTAATAGTAAACCACATATATAAGTCATGCACCTTGTTATAACTATTGCAATTAATGTTTAAATAACTTTCATTAATGATCTGTCTAAGTGGCAGTGAAAACACCTTATTTGTTATATTCCTCTAACATTGATCAAGTAGTCTACACAAGCTAAAACACTATGTCTTACACACTACACATAGCACAATTTTCAATTCTAATTTGTGTTATGTACAACTTTTTTCAATCTACAATCACAGCATAAACCAGTCAGCCGGTAAGTTCTGAATAAACATATAGTAATATACAGGAATTAAAAAATAGAAATGATCCAGTCTTGTCAGTTGTGCTCAAGTGCCCATGAAAGTGATTGACAATGATCCTCCACTAAACAGAATTTTATTACTTTCAAGGCCATTGTTCGATGTTATTAGAGGAATGCATGAAACACAAATCGTCAGTCCTACTTTGAAATGGTTTAGACAGTCCATTGAACATGTATCAAAACCATAAAACATGCTTCACCAAACTGATAGAATAAAAAATTAAAAAACCTCGAATCGTTCATTAGGATTTTCTTGCTGCATTTGTTGTTCTTTGATAGCCTGATATTCCTTTTCATACTTCTTCAGTTTCCGTGACGTTACCTAGTGGATAAAGTAATCAGTGTATGTATAACTAAAACATATTAACGTTTTCTCTAACTTCCTAAAATGTGTACTGTAAAATGCTATATTTATCTTGGATCAATTTTGTGCAATTTCTAGAAATATTATCAATACTTTTGTGAATATTTGCTTTAATTTATGCAATTAAGCTTCAACTATTCTTTCTGTTTTCCAAAAAGCATGTCGTTAATGTATACATAAAACAATAAAGTTTTCAACAATTATATCAACAACTTATCAGGCTTTCCAATCAATACTATTAATAAAATGTGCCCCCCTAATATCAAATTAATTTACCTTACAATCCACAGTTGTTCTCATAAGCTTCTTGGCTGCATCTTCTGAACGGTACTTTTTGGGCAGTTGAACTCGGAAATATTTTAATACTCCTTCAAAATCAAGGGCAAGGAGATCTTTTCTTGAGCTCTGAAAACAAATGGCAGTAATTCTAAAAAGGTTAAATATAATCAATTTTAATATCTGTATAGTTCAGTGTGAGCAGGTTGATAAATATCTTACGAAGCACAAGTGTCATAAAGACTGTTACAGTATCTAGAGCATATTAGTTTTGGATAGTTGAAAATTGACGTAGCATCGTTAATGGCCTTCGTACTAAACAAAGATAGATATCGCATTTTTATTACATGTTTAACATGTGGACATCGAAAAACATTTATACATGGCATCATTCTGATCATAGAAAATTATACTATTGTTATTATACCGGTACATAATTTTATGCCGAATAGTAAAAAAGATATAAAAACAAGGATGAAGCTTGACCATTTAAAGTAGGTTTACAAAATATATTTGCATTTGTTGTGTACTGCAACATAGGTATTGTTCATATGTAGATCATTTCTGTCTCCTTTAATTCAGTTTTAACCATGAAAATTATAATCACACAAATAATTACTAATAGTGATATCTATTAAAAAACACAACAATTTATATTTTGCAAAGCGAAATTTACATATAGCAAGCTACTTTTTTTAAATCGCTAGAGTTTACAGCTGCGAATATCATCCATTTTACAAAAAGACAATAAATTCTGAAGTTAGGCAATTTAGAATATTTCAGTGCTTACCTTTAGCAATGCCAATGCTACTGTGAAAATAACATTTTTGCCCTGTAAAAGAAAGATTCAATTATGTTCAGAGGAAATATTGTCATGTAGGCCTACCATGAAAATAGATTGCCTGAAGAAATATTAGTCACACAACTGCTAAAACACAATCAACTATCAAAAACAATAGTATCATAAAATACTGTATTATCTTAATAATTTGGACGAATCGTGAATTTAGAATAAGATAAATTATTTGTTTTGGGAATTTTATAATCTCTTCAAATTGGACCATTATTGCGTAAAACGATATCAAAATATCTGAAATGACATGACCCATCACTGTAACAATACCAGGATAAAGTCGTTTTCAGAACAAAATTATGAAACTGATCTCTCTCTCTCTCTAGCAAATATACTTACAAACACCAAAACATCATAACGTATTCATGAACAGTACATTTATAATGCACAAAGAATTCAAGAGAAATAGTTAGGTGACAGTTACATAGTTCTAATACTTCTTAAGATGTGATTAGTAATACTAGTAATACTGACTAATAAAGAGAAATAATCGGTGTATAGTTATGGATGTTTATTTATCAATTATGGACCATCTTTGAGGGCAATATCATGTTTTATGGACCCAAGAAAGTGATATTGACTGAGGCCG
>JAULBR010087112.1:0-12900 GCA_032355825.1 Melanodrymia aurantiaca
GCTCCACGTGCAAGCACGTGCTTCCATGGGCTTGGGCTGGTGAGTTCACAGGCGAAATTGACACATATCTTAACATTGTTACTTGGCCATTCTGGATATTAAACCCACATAAATACAAAGTAGCTACATTGTAGTTACAGAATATTAAAACAACGTTTCCTTCTATAGAACATTTCCATTGAAGTTTATATTGCTGGGCCATTTGATGAAAGAGAAGTAAAAAAGTGGGTTGGGGTTAATCACCGACATGGACTAAATCCCGGTAAAACACGGGTAGTACCAGGCATGGGAAGGGCACTACGGCATACGTGGCAGGGCAACCACAGCAATTTATGGCCGTGGACACAGTCAAATTTACCGGGGCACCACGGCAAGTGACAAGGGCGGCTACGGCAATAGCCGTAGTGCCGTGGGCCAAATTCGGCCCCTGTTGTCCGTGGTGCCACGGACAACAATATTTAACTTTTCTGTTTTATTGACTTGAACTTTATATTTAAGTTTGTACAATGGTATGAACATAGTACAACTGTTATGCTAGGTCTTGCTTTTTAATATGTGTAGATCAGACTCATGGCATACATTTTACAAAACAATGTTCAGCATGTCACAATTGTCAACCTTGCTTGTGCAATTACAAAATACAAATCTTGAACACCTGGCTAACCTGTGGAGGTCATTGGGTTACCAGTGATACACGGCTGGTTTATCAATTTCTGTGGTGTGTGTGCTATCCTGTTTATAAAAGATCCCTTAGTGTTATTCGAAGAATAGTAGCCATGTGGCAGTAGCAGGTTTCCTCTGTGACCATGTGTCAATATAACCATGCATTTGATAGCCAATAACTGCTGATTTATAATCGATGTGTTCCAGTGGTGTTAAACAAACAAACTTTATCTTTTATCATTGGGTTAAATATATGATTAATAAAATGTTTTCCACAGTTATATTAAAATTACTGAGATGATTTCTGTATGATTACTGACTTGTCACCACTGGAGGTATAACCCCATGAGCAATATCCCATGCATTATGTTTGAATGATTCTAGAAAATACACCCACATGTACCTGATTACACGAACCAGATGTTTCTCTTTGGTGTAAATGGGTTACAGCTGGACCCTACAACGTTTATGATTGTTACTTAACATTTCATAAAATTCATTGAGGCACGTGTGCTGAGTAAATATCAACGTATTGTGTTGAATGCACAATGACTGAGTATTTTATCCATTTGTATTTGTTAGCAGTGGCAAACTGATCCATGCTTAGATATATCATATACATAAAAATACAGATAACGTCCTGCATTATTTGATGTTTCCAGATATTGAGGTTTGTGTTGTTCGTTTTGAATTTTAGAGGTTACATGTATGTAGTTGGGTTAGAATATTGGTCAAGCATAATAAAAAGATGTTTAACACATTTTCTATTTTCAGTTAGTGTAATAATTATATTTATTTTTAGGGCATTGCATGGTGTATTACTAATGTTTTTGTTTACTGCATTAGTAGGCTTAACTTACACATAGCTGCTATTTAAATGTTTTATTCTCATGTTACATGTGTTGTCATTATTATGTCTAAGAAATTATACATTTTGATATAAAACAATGTTTTTATTTTATATATAAAATTTTGTAATATGAATCTCCGGGTTTTAAATATAATGTTTCTTTTTAAAAACTAATATCCTATTATTGGGGGCGCCATCTAATTTTATGTCAGGGTTCAAGATTGACAATGCTGATTATCAATAATTTATTATCAATAATCTGTTTGAATATATATTTATCAAGGCTTAGTTGCATATTTTAATATATTTAGTTATTAGACTAATAATAAACATTATGTGTGATAAAGTTTTGATCAGTATGATGAAAATCTAATGATTCACTAAGAGTGATCGATTGATAATGAATATCATTACAGTAACTCCATGTACTGACCTTTAAAAATGTGGTTCTCAAATTGTATTTATATGTGCAGAAGAAAAAATATTACCAAAGCAAAATTTTGATTAACTGGACTTAATTCCAACATAGATTTACAGCTCTATATGACTAATATTAATTGATACAATTTCTTCCAGGAGATATCATCTTGGGTGTGAAAGAACTTGATGAAAACTGGTGGCATGGCGAATGTGGATCAAACACTGGAATATTTCCTATCACTTGTGTTCGGGAGCTTCTTCTTGGTGCTGAACCCAGGCGCAAGTCATTCCGATCAAATACCCAAACATCATGCACCTTAGAAAGCTCATCTCCACCTGTGCACATATCGGAGCCCTTGCAGGCGAGAGCTCTTGTCGATATAACGCCTCAGATCGATGGTGAACTAGGCTTTAGGAAAGGTGATCTGATAACCATAAAGGAAGTGATCGACTCCGACTGGCTTCTAGGTCTGTCTTGTGGTAAAGAGGGCCTCGTCTCATCTGTGTGTGTTGAGGTTTTGGAAAACGGTAATAGCAAATCGGTGATTAATGCTGGTCATTCATCACTGAGAAATGGTCATATTGGTGCTGAATCCCCCAGTGTCTTACATACTAATAGTGACAGTTTATCTCGTTCGAGGAGTTTATCTTACACGAGTGAAAATACACGCTCACATGACGCAGAGGTTACTCCTTATGCTCAAACTCTGTATTCATTTGTGGGTCAAAATGAGGATGAGTTGTCTTTTATGGAAAATGATATCGTAACTCTAATCCAGCATGTTGATCCTGACTGGATTGAAGGTGAAGCAGACGGTAAGATAGGTCTCTTCCCAGCAGCGTATGTTGAGATCATAGTCGACTGTCCATATGCATACAATCATGAAACCATATCCGAGCCATCAGTTGATTATGCAAACTCAGATTCGAGAATTGAGGATGAAAATAAAGTATTTCATGAAACTTCATTGTCATCATCATCAGCAGTAACTGATTCAACAGAAATATGTGATAAATATACAACATCAACATTAGATGTTGACAAATCCACTGTGTCGGATACTGCATCTACTTGCAACACAGCCACAAATTATTCAAACAGCTATTCAGCTGCGAGTGTTGATTCGGATGTGACGCCACTGGCAGGATCAGTGCTTCAAGAACAAGAGAAGTTTGGTTTAGTGTTGCATAATTTTCAGTCTCAAGTTGCAGGTGACTTAAGTGTCCATGAAGGTGATACTGTAACAATTTTGAAAACTCTAGATGATAACTGGATAAGAGCACAGGATGACCATGGCAGTATTGGTTTAGTTCCACTAAACCATATTGAAGTCATTGGAGAAGGACCTTCACATGCACCTAATGAAAAGCAGGACTTTTCTATTGCATCAAGACCTGGAGAAAAGGAGGAAGCTTTAGCTGTAGACAATGAATCTGGAAGTGTGCTCTCTGAAGAAAGTCCTCAGAATGAAGAGAAGTCTGTGGATGTTAACAATGAAAACCATCAGGTAGATAACACCCAACATGATAGCAGTAATTTTACTTCCAGTAGTGCTCATCATAGTGTGGTGTCTGGTAATAAACATCCTGTAGGAGAAAAGTCCAAACCCAAACCCAAACTTTTACCCAAACCAAAGCTGGCTCCTAAACCTGTGATAAAAATCAAACTCATTTCTGCACAACCTTTTGTCAAGGCTCCAGACATGTCATCCGGTTTACATATTGATCATGTTGTCTCCCCAACGGAACATAAGACATTTGTAGGCATCAACTCATCAAAATCACTGAACTCTTTGATAGAAGACCAGCTGGAGATCGCTAAAGTTGAAGCTGACATGAGGGCACGTAGTCTGAGTCAGAAAAGTAATGATTCTGCTGGGAAAGATCGTTCACCTTCTGTGATATCTGATACTTGTGGGGAACCGGATGTGCTTTCTGAAAACAGACATTCGAGCGATGCAATTGTTAAACAAGATTCTTTTATGGGAGATGCATCATTTGCATCAGTTAATGGTGGTCATGTTGCTGGTGATGAAAGTTCTGTTTCACTGGGAAAGTCAAACTGGGTTTCGTTTGACACTGTTGAAACTGCTGCAAGAGCATCCAGTTCCGATCCTGTGCAAACAAACAGTACACGACCAGTATCTGATGGTCAAGGAAGTAATACATTGACTTCTAACACAGGTATCCATCGAAACTCGTCTTTTGTAAATGATGGATATGAACAAGATCACCTGCACGAACCCAGCCTTGTGGATGTTTCTCAATCCCTTAATGCACCCGTACTACGCCCTACACGTCCAGATCCGATTCACAGATCTAGTTCTGTCCAGGAAGCATATAAAGAACCAGTCAAAATGCCTGCAGCACGTAAAGCCCCTCCACCAAGGCCAATGGGGCCAAAGATTGCATCAGCTCCTTCTAAGACAGTTCTTCAGCCAATGAAAGTTAATCACTTACCTCAACGTCCAGCACCTCCTGTTCCAAAGATGTCAGTGAAAAATCCATCACAGCGGGCACCACCAAGACCAGCATCATCTTCACCTCCACGTCGACCACAGCCCAGACATGTCAACAGAACATTGTCCAATGACCTCATGTCTTTCAGCCCAGAAAAAGGTTAGTTTGTTCATATATTGTAATTTAGTGTACATCATAGTTCTTAGAAACTGTTTGAATGCAGCATTTGCAAGCGTGATTCTGTAGTATGAAATATTACTAAATGAACCCAAACATTGTTCAAAAATACAAAAACATAGTCAAATGATGATTCAGGAACTTAACTCTTGTCACTTATTTCGTATATAAAAAGATTATTTTAAATATTTATTTAGACCAATTAAAGTACCATAATTCAAGATTTTTTTATGTACGGTAACGTCTTTGTATCCTAAACAAGCGTTCTTGACTTATTTGCATGCTGGAGATAGTACATACATTGTACATTAAAATTTTTATACCTGTGTGCCGGAATATATTATAATTATATAATTATTCCTAAATATGCTCTATATATGCTGTAGTGTATACATAGCAGTATGAGGACATAGTTATAGGTATATTATACAAGTACATGTACATGTATATGCATTGTTCAATCAAGTGTTATTCTATCCCTCTGGTCAGTGGACATGCACTGGTGATTAAACAATGTCCCTGGGTATCTTATACACATTCCTTTCAGTTTAACGACATGACAGTTTGAAGTGTTGTTATAAACATATCAGTCATGCATGTGGCATTCTGATAGTGTATGTGTAAACAAATGTATGCATTTTGTATTCCTCTTATCTTTTTATTTCATTGTAACACTGAAGGCTTCAATTAATAGCAATTCGTGAACTGATACCCAATGACCACAGATCTATACTTGTTTTTTTTTCATTTTTGTAGAAAATGTGCTCTTTGTTCTAAGTGATTAATTAATTCAAAATAATAATTAGGTTGTTAATCTCTGGACACCAAACTTCTATATCTTAACCCATATCACGTCAAATCAAGACTTTGTTTACGATGCCCTCCATCTATTTACTTGTCTCCCATAATTGCAGAATTTATGCTGTTGGCTATGTACCGTTCACCAGAAGGCTAACTCTGTGATTTTACCTAGTATCTTGTGGTCACTGTGTTGGTATATTATGGTGACCCGTAGATCACAAATCTCTCTTATCTGTTTTAAAATTCTTGTAACAAAATGTTCTGACCCACCGCAAATTTTAGTAAATATGTATGAACTAAAAATAATGACACTCACAAAATAAAATAAAACAAACATTTAAACATAAAACTGAAAATTGTGATATTATTGAATTGAAAACCAAATGCAATATATGCAATAATAAATGTAAATGCTTGAGATAAACGGCCTAACAGAAGGAAAGAAAAAAATGCGTTCAGTTTGACACTGATAGATATCACAAATACAAATGTCCAGCGCACACTGGTCTGAGCACAGACACACATCTTATAGCACAAGTGACCGTTATAGCACAAGTGACCGTCAGTGTGTGCATTCAGTTAGCATGGTCAGCTATCTGGGGATCAGAGTATTGATTTTATAGACTGAATCAGCCATAGCATGTTATGTATGCACTTCATTTAAATAATGGTTTTTATCACAAAACTGGGATCAACACAAGCTCTTGCTGCAAGAAAATGCTACAACCGTGAAAGTCCAGCAAACTGATAGTGCATTGAGTATATATAACACTTGACTATGTAAATAAGGTGAAATACAGCTTTAATCAGACGGGAATTACAGACTGAACATCACAAATGTTATTTGTGAAGGATATTATTACATATGGCACATGTTCAAGTAGGAGAGAATAGGTGAGAGTTTACTGTTACAATATAAAGCTAATCTGTACAGGAGTGTGTGTCAAATGGTAAATGGGTCAGATTATTTTGATTCCTAAATACCTGTGATTATGTGAAGGTAATAAATACCAGTGTTTACATGGATGTACATATATACAATGTAACATGTAGATGGTTAAGTGACATATATGTCGAAACTGTTAAAGGATGTGAGTATATTAAACCACTGATTCATCAAAGTGTTTTTAGATCTGAATTTGCTATACATGTACATTTGTTTGTACATGTGGCTGTATTCTTCTACAGGTGCACACTATACAGTGTCATGTACATACATGAATGTACACCAGTATTTTTAGAATATGTACATAACTGTGTGCTTTCTGTTTTCAATGGATTATTGTTCTATTGAATAACATTACCCGGTAACAGGATCTGTTCTATTATTTGAGGACTCTTGATGTACTTACTCAGGTTTTTATATCTTTATTATTTATATACAGGATTGTGTCCAGAAACATTTGAGTGTTAGGGTATTTGTTGGGGGATGGGGATATAAGTATTTTGGTATGAATTGGCAGGGTATAATCTAGACCATTTTTCTAGGGTCCCTTTTTGGAAAATTTGGAAAAAATAACATGTTAAACAGAAAAAGGGGAATTTCGTCATTTTCTTTATTCGCGGTAGTCAACATTAGGATGTCTTATGAACAACATGTAATAATGGCACAATAATAATATTAATGGCACAGGTAAAAAGGGAACAAGTGTATTCCATTTTATATATGGCACAATAAGGTTGATGATACATATAAAGTTTATTTATTGAAAATAATATATCAATGTATATTAAATTACTTATTAAACATATATTATAATTGAAGAAGGCAAGTTTATCCAATAATATTGTTTACATGAATTGATCAATTTTACGGAGTGATACAGTGTACCGATTATGTCTATAGTGGAGATGTCTTACTTAGCACAAGACAGCACACACTGCTTCTACAAGTGAGAATGAAATAATGTTCATTGATATAAAATTAATAATATTATACTGTCTGACAGATTAACAAAAAATAAGTCTCGCCAAAACATTTTGCTGGAATATTTGCTCTGCTAAGATATTAGCATTATATATCTTTACATTTGTAATCATCATTATATGACATGTTGTAATACTACTAATACATGTACATGTATATACCTGTGCTCAATAAATCTGTTTAACTCCGGAAAATGGCTATTAGACAGGTGGCTTACTAAATAGAAATGGCCACCCAAGCTGCTGGTTGCACTACCTATTGGGATTTCAATAGAACCATTCAAATTTGTTTACCAGGTATTAGCCTGCTACTATTTTTTACTGCATTTTGCATTCAAACCTATTGATGGAAATTGATGTCCATACCACTGTAAATTCATGACGTTTATTGTGATCAATATTAACAGATGAATTTAAAATTGTCATCGAAACTTAGATAATCACTATTACCATGATATATTATTTTAAACATATAAGTATATAAACACTTAAAAAGTATTGTTAAAAGATTTGGCTATCCCTATCAAACTTTGATGTAGACTAAAATATAAATAAAATGTATACTATTATACTTATTACTTTTCTTTCAGATGTAGAAGAGGATGCCAATCGTGAAGTAATCAAGGATGTGAAGAAACGAATTGAAGAAGTCCAGAATGATCTCCAAGTAATCAATAACTAAATGTGTTTTACAATAAAACTGAGATGATTTGGTGCATTAGACTGATATAATGCTACTTTACAGAGGTTGTGGAGCATGACAAAAAGTGTTGGGTGGGGAGAGGTGCTACATGCAAAATTTTGAAAATAATATTTAAAAATTCAACTCCACTTCTCAATTTTAATGTCTTTACAGGGTCAAATCTGTAGTATAGTGAATTGTGTGATCATTATTTTGACATTATATGTTGTGAAATTGTAATAAGATGTCACAGCAGAAACTGGAAAGTAAAAATTATGTAACCAAAATTTGGCGACACCTAGAGTAGTATTCTATAAAGTCTGTTTATTACAAATATTGATCAACATGTAGAAGAAACCACAATGTGTTGTATAATGGGAATAATGATTTTGTTATTGATTTGTAGCAATATGAGAAATCCTGTGTAGAACTGCAGTCCAAGATGAGTCTGGTATCGGAGTCTGAGCAGGATGAGCTTCAGGAAAATCTTGACGACTGCAATGCCAATGTACTGGGTCTCACAGAAGAACTTATCAAGCTTAAAGGTAATAATGACACTGCAATATCCATCCTGCCCCACAATATGCCTTGTCAGTGTTATGGGATTATTTCTCTAACACTTCAATCTGATCCCAGACAGGGTTTAATCTACCATACAATTCGGGGCCGGTATGGGAATTCCCAATCTGAAAAAACAAATTTCTCAATTATTTTTTTTTTACACAGTAATAACACAGATGACTTGGGATAAAAAGAAGTTCTTTTTCTTTATAATGTGATAAAAACCCAATTATTATTCTTTTAAGAGGAAAATACCCAATTACATGACATCCTAACGTTGACTACAAATAAAAAAAAAGGTAAATAAAGAAATTCCCCTTTTTCTGTCTTCACGCGTTATTTTTTCCCAATTTTCGAAAAAGGGACCCTAGAAACATGGTCCAGATTATACCCTGCAGACACTTGTTAATGCGATACCATTTGCACTTTGATTGGTTGTAATGCAATATTTGTTTGCTGATCAATCTGCTCGGTTAAAGTACATATCCCTACATGTAACTCTCCATCATATATCTGTCCATCCTTCCATCCTTATCTTTGTTCATCTGTCGGATCTGACACTGTCCATCAATCCTTTTTGCACATTCCAATCAGTGGCCCATAAATCATACATCAATAGCGGTAGTGTTTGCTATCGTGTATGTCGGAAAGTGAATATAGAAGATCAGTAAAAAGAGCTATCCTATGTGGCAGCAGGAGATTTCTTCTGAGAGCATGATGTGTTGAAATAATTTGGTGTTTGACATCAAATTACTGATGTGCTCCAGTCGTATACTTTACTATCCATCTGTCTATCTGTTCCATACACCTATCCATCTATCCCTCCATCTGTCTATCTGTTCCATACACCTATCCATCCGTCCGTCCGTCCGTCCGTCCATCCATCCATCCATCCATCCATCCATCCATCCATCCATCCATCCATCCATCTATCCATCCATCCATCCATCTATCCATTCATTCATCCATCCATCCATCCATCCATCCATTCATCCATCCATCTCTCTCTGCGTTTTGAGAGGGCATGCTTTCAATCAAGCAGCGTGATCCCATTTAATTTCACTAGAAATAGTTGATGACAGTTATTAAATAATCCAAATGATCAACTCTTTATCAATTATAAATCAGTTTATGCTCGTTGACTCGTTTGATGGAAGGGAGCATTGTCAAGCCATCAAACAATCAATATGTCTTATCAACAGGGCACTTAATATGTAGGTCCTCAATTAAGGGTATCAATGAAGTAGCAAATGTGTGTGACATTAGCCATAGCTAATATCTTTAAATATACTGGCAGACCAGAGTGCTGCATTAAATTGATATTTTGGAAGGAACTATTTTGTCGCTGTGCATGGGGTAGTGTTTGTGTATGTAAAAGTGGTTAACGTATGTTTATTAAGAGTATGTGTACACACTAAATTATCCCACCAACTGAGGGTATCTCTGGGCTCTGGAGGTAGTCCGGGGCCCTCATTGGGTTATCATGAAGAGGACTTTATTGACAGAAAATATATGATATGCATAATCATTTAATAAAGATAAAGTTTGTTTAGTTAACGACACCTCTGGAACACATTGATTAAACCAGAGAAAACCTGCTGCTCTTTCTGAATAACAGCAATGGATCGTTTATGTGCACCGTCCCACAGACAGAATAGCATACATTATGGCTTTTGATATACCAGTCAGGGATCACTGGTTGGAATGGGGAAATAACCCAACATCTGTGAGGGATCGATCCTTCAACCCGCTGAGCCACGGGTGGATGCTCTACTGAGGGAGTGGGGCGTAGCCCATTGCAATAGTGTCCACCGGGGGTTCTATAGATTGATAGATCAATCCTCCTCAGTAAACGCATTGGATTATTTCCACAACTGGTCCATCAAAGGCTGTGGTGTGTGCTATCTCGTCTGTGAGAAAGTGTACATAAAATATCCCTTGCTGTTATTTCGTAAGAGTAGCCTATGTGGCGACAGCAGGTTTCTGCTGTGACCAAGTGTCGATGTGACTGTGCGTCTGACATCCAATAAACGCTGATTAATAATCAATGTGAACCAGTAGTGTATTTAAACAAACAAACTTTATGTTTATTTTTTACTTAGGAAAACTCTGGGACCATCAATTTACCGACTAACTTCCACTTAGTCTAGAGGTAGAATGTCTGCCTGTGGCGGGATGTGTTGTGGGATCAATCCTCCACAGCACAAAACATTTTATGGGCTATTTTCTGTTCCAACCAGTGATACATGACTGGTTTATCAAATTCCATGGTATGTGCTATCCTGTCAATGGGATAGTGTTATCCTGTCTGGGATAGTGCACATAAAAGACCTCTTGCTGTTTTTCAGAAAAATAGCCGGGTAGCGGCGACAACAGGTTTCCTCTGAGACCATATACATATAACCATGTGTCTGATGTCCAATAAGTGCTGATTTATAATCAATGTGTTCCAGTGGCGTAGTTAAACAAACAAACTTTATCTTTATCTGTTACTGAGGAAAGGGAGTATTGAGAATAAAACTCGGGACTATCAATTGTACGACTAACTTGCACCGATTTTTACAACAAATTTTAAGATAAATTGATATTTTATTTAATATTTTATAACCCTTTACCCTACAGTGCATATAGTTTAATCATGAAATGCTTTATTGATCAGCTTTCTACACTGAATTAAACAATTTTTTTTAATGTTTATCATATTCTGACACCCAATAGCCGACATTTATTTTTATGCTGGGGAGTCGTTAATCATCCAGGGAGCAGGACATAGCTCAGAGGTAGAATGTCCGTCTGTTGCGGGATGGGTCGGGGGATAAATCCCCCACAGCGCAAAGCATTTTATGGGCTATTTTCCGTTCCAACCAGTGATACACAACTGGTTTATCAAATTCTGTGGTATGTGATATCCTGTCTATGGGATAGTGCACATAAAAGACCCCTTGCTTTTTTTTCGGAAGAGTAGCCCAGGTAGCGGCGACAGCGGGTTTCCTCTGCGACCATAACCATGTGTCTGATATCCAATAACCGCTGATTTATAATCGATGTGTTCCAGTGGCGTCGTTAAATAAACAAACTTTATCTTTATCTTTTACTGAGGAAAGGGAGTATTGAGAGTAAAACTCAGGACCATCAATTTAACAATTAACTTGCACCCCTCACAGGCCCTGCGACAATGGTATTGTGACCTGTGGGTGGGGAGATCCCACTGTTTTATGTAGTTATAAATGTACAATATATTGACCAGCTACAAATGCTCAGCAAATTCCTTACATCCATAAAGCCGGGGATGGATGGGATTCAGTGAGATAAGTGTGCTGATTTTCCCTCACAAGTATGTGTGGTGGATCCAGCTGAGAACAGTTATGCCAACCTGTCTATCCGAGCTTCTTTCACTTGACAATAGTTAAACATGGCAACAGTTTGTAACGGTTCTCTCAAGCTAATATCCCTTTATGATGCTTGTGGGTAATGATGTTGTATTCTCCCATCCCCGGACACGTAAGATAGAAATAGCCCTTGTTGGAGAAACCCATGTGGGATATTCCTATCCACATGGTTACGCTTGACAACGCGGACCGATTTGATTTTCTCAAATGTATGGTTATATGGACTCTTTGTCACTGAAGAAACCCACTGCTGCCACATATGCTACTCTTCTTCAAATAACAGCAAGGGATCTTTTATGTGCACTTTCCCACAGACAGGATAACACAAACCGTGGCCTTTGATAGACCAGTCGTAGATCACTGGTTGGAATGGGAAATAACTCAACGGGGTCCACTGAGGATGATCGATCTGTCGACCTCGAGTGGACTCTGTAGGAAAAGACCCAGACCTCTATGAAGGAGATTCGTGCCTGTGACGCTGTCTTTGATGAAATGTCTATTTGCCCCACCCCCTCCCCCATTGCCCTCAACTTCAAAAGTTTGTTAGAGACTTGCATTTTCTGTTTGTGGCAATGCACTCTAAAAATATTTTCACAGTATAAATTTTTTGAAAATTATTTACTGATTATGGCTTGTATTGTATATCTGCCTTGCATTCAATAGGGCGAGGGCTCGCAGACCATGTGACTTGTACCAATCGTGTACTATCATACATGTATCACATTCGTTTAATGTTACATGTAGATGCATACACCAGTGACAAAATGTTTTGTCTTGGTAGCAAAATGATCACCCTATTGAACGAAGGGCTGAATACTGTACCTATATGTTATCAATTCCGTGTTGTGTGCTATTCTGTCTATGGGATATATAGTGCACCTTATGACATAAAATACCCCTTGCTGTTTTTCGGTAAGAGTAGCCCATGAAGTGGCGACAGCGGGTTTCCTCTGTGACCATGTGTCAATATA
>JAULBR010087123.1:0-23035 GCA_032355825.1 Melanodrymia aurantiaca
GACTTAAGTCGACACCGGTATTCAGAGCAAAGTTTGACGTTGTCGACTTAAGTCGACGTCGGTAGTCAGAAGGTTAACTTGTGAAAAGAGGTTGTTGACTACATGTATAGCAGCATACACAGAACATGTGCTCGACTGGTGCTGCTTGCAGGACCTGTAATTTGGATATAATAACATATTTTAATTCTGGGGTAATGCTGCACTTTTTTACAGGATATGTATCCTTAGAAAATTGTTTTTTCTTTTACAAAATCGATTTTTTTTTTCAGCATTATTGAGAAAATTCTATGAAAAGACTCGGTTGCCTATTGTTCCCATATATGGATTTTTCCCAGTGAAACTCAGGTAAATGTTGTCTCTACACATTTCGAAACTACATAAAAACCATTTCAGAATTAAGTTCAATCATTATTTTATCTTATTAAAAATGTGGTGGATTGTTAAGCTTGTTATTAATATATAGAATGTTAATTAGATCGCCAGGTCATGTGCTAATGTTGTTCTTGACAGCAAAATTATCATGTAAATATACTGCCTTGGAAATGGATTTTTGTTTTTAAATGATCAAATTGGTAAGTTTGGGAGTATGATATTTTATATGTTGTTTCAATTTTAGAATGACAAAATATACAGCCATTTGACAGTAGTGGGTTCACAAATTAAACCATTTTTGCAAGAGATCACAATTCATAGCATTTTCATGTTGGTGCTTTTCACACTTTAAAATAAAACATCTTGCTATAATTTGTGTTTAAAAATGCATGGTTGACAAACATTATTTACTTTCATATAAATCTGTGCCCGATTCACTAGATATGAAGCATTAATATATTATCTTATTTATCTTTCAGGACTTTTCTGGGTGAACCGATTTATCCTGAGCCAGGCATGACTGCTGAACAGTTTGCATTAAAGGTAAGTTGATTGCAAATCTTTTTTTGTTTTGTTTTTTTAGTTCACAATCGTTTATTGTCCCCAGAAACATAGTGAGATGATGTCAGGGTTGGGGAGCCCATGTATTTTATAACAGACTGGGACATTTTTTAAATATAAAAGAAGAAGCTAGAGTTGAAATATCAGAAGATAGGGTTGACGTTGATTGCAAATCTTTTTTTCACTTTTATTTGGCTAACCAATGAACAGTTTGTAATCTGCAATATATTTCAATTTTAAATGCATATTTGTCTAATCATGTGAGCAAATTGGAATTATTTTTTTAAATGTCTAACATTTAATTAATTATATATTCGATATTGAATATTTAAATTATTAAATTATAATATTAAATTCCTTATGAGTTTAAATAGAAATACCTAATTTCTACTGTCTGTTTTAGGTACAGAAATCTGTGAAAACATTAATTGACAAGCACCAACAAATACCAGGCAACATTTTGAGAGCTTTGTTTGAGAGATTCTACTCAAAGATCAAGACAAACTAAAGTTCCATCGTAATGCACGAATAGTTGTAATTGATTCGTTTGTTAACACGCTCCTCAAAGTGTATGTGGTGTTTATGGAGAATCTGGTGATACAGTACGTCTTGTCCTGTCTCCATGTTATTTTGAAACAACTGACTGAATATAGGAATCAGTGGACTCTTTTTCTTAACTCTCATTACAAACAATGTAGTTACTTTGTGATAGTTCTCTATTTAATCTTTCTATATATAGTGTTGGTCACTTTCATTAGATACTACACTAGACATATTGTGTCTACCTTTATACAATACTGCAATTATGTCATCAAAGTAATGTTGTACATGCTAATGAAGCGAGACTAACGACAATTATGTTAATACAGTTAAGTTGGTTGTTTTACTACAATCCCAATTACTGGGCCGAGTGCATTATATATGAAGCACCACAGATTTTTTTTTTTATGTGATCCAGTTATTCTTGTGGATTGTCTGTCATGTAACAGTAATACTTAAATTAAGAAACCTACCTGTATTAGGTATTATGATTTAGGTTCTTAACTCATATCTCCCATTAGATATAATATCTCTTATTATATCTCAAGTATTTCAAGATATAAACTAGCTTATTTTGCATATTCAATATGTAAGAGAACACCTATCAAGTTTTTAATATGTTTATGCAAACTAGACAAATATTTCTGTTAAAATAATTATAAATGTGTGTGGGTGTGTGTAAGTAATAGCAAGAAATCTGATAATCACATAAACAATATTAATTTTATTTGTCTGATTTAAAAATGTAGTGAGTGTGATATTCTGTATTAAGCATGTACATCAGCAAATTAATTCTTTAAAATTTGAATTGATGGACGGTGTTAATGAATGGATATTTTAACTACAATCCAGCTCAAACAAAAATATTTACTGCATAGAATCATTCTAGTAATTGGTGTAACAACTTCAGACGTTTAGAAAGCTTGATCACATCAACTGCAGACTTGTTTAGACAGCTTGATCACCTCAACTGCAGACTTGTTTAGAAAGCTTGATCACATCAACTGCAGACTTGTTTAGAAAGCTTGATCACATCAACTGCAGACTTGTTTAGACCGCTTGATCACATCAACTGCAGACTTGTTTAGACAGCTTGATCACATCAACTGCAGACTTGTTTAGACAGCTTGATCACATCAACTGCAGACTTGTTTAGAAAGCTTGATCACATCAACTGCAGATTTGTTTAGAAAGCTTGATCACATCAACTGCAGACTTGTTTAGACAGCTTGATCACATCAACTGCAGACTTGTTTAGACCGCTTGATCACATCAACTGCAGACTTGTTTAGACCGCTTGATCACATCAACTGCAGACTTGTTTAGAAAGCTTGATCACATCAACTGCAGACTTGTTTAGAAAGCTTGATCACCTCAACTGCAGATTTGTTTAGAAATTTTTGTCAAATTCATCTTTCGTGCATAATAAAAATGCATTATTGATATTGACAATGGTGATGACATAAACTATATCTATTTTGTTAATTTATTATTGGTGCATATTTTGTTACAGTTGGACCAAGCACACATTTTTGAGGTGCATAATTTATATAATGAAGTGGTAGTGTTGAACAAAATGTTTCATACCATACCGGTGCGTTTTCTGTGTTTTCCAGTGTTTGTTTATCACAAAACAAGAGTTTTACATGTATTATTTTGATGTTTTAATGTAACAAAATAGCCTGAATTAAGCTAATCAGTATAATTAATCGCTACATTTTCTGTAATACTGAAATACAAGAATTATGAATATAGCATGATTTTCATGCATAATGTTTGTTTGGTTGGACAATGCTCAAATGGATTAAATTTTTGGTATTGTGGATCATTGCAACAGCTTGAATATTATTATATACATGAATAGGCCTATTAAGTTTATATACCAGTGTATATTGTTATCAGACAAGTTATTCTCTGGTGAACATTCTGTTAGATACTTGCATTTAATATGTTCAATCTATCTTCATGTCTATTTCTTGCTGTCAGATATGGATTCTTATTAACACTTTAGTTTCTGTTTAGAGAAAATCAAGATATTTACATTGAAGTTCTTTGTGTTAGGAAAAAGTTTCATTTGTTGATATAGTGTATTTGAGATTATGTATTGTAATAGTTTCTCTGTTATGAATATTTCTATGTGACTATTCCATGTCCAATTCTTTTTTTATTGATATTTACTGTCACTAAAATTATATTTTCATTGATTTCTTGTAGTTTTTTTGATATTTAAAGAATGTTTTTAAAAGGTTATGTTCTACATTACTTGAAGCACTATTATATATAGATAGTCCTTTATTTAACTTATGGTAGATAATGTAGTTTATCATTTGTCATCTTGATATCAGCATAACTAGAGTCCCAGTGATATTGTGTACGTATATAGGTTAGGGGTCATCGAAAGTTGTCAACATTTTCACGGTCGTACAAAGTGCACAATTGGGTTGAAGGTGTGTACATGTCTTGTATGGTGTTTTATTTGTCACAAAATATCAACATTTTCTTATTATTATAAAATATCAAAAAGTGTTTTTTTTTGGTATTTATACTTAAACAAACATGCCCAGTGTGCAGTCTCTTGTTCACAAATAAGATACCAACTTTAAAAACACCATAAAGGGACTCCACATAATCTTTAAAATGAATGTCAACTCAAGACGAGATAAGTAATATTACATGAACCTGTGGATTATAGTAATAAAAAAGTCTTCATTCTATTTTTTACACATGTTAATTTGACATGTCATATCCTTAATCCAGAGCAAGAGTACATGTAAAAGTAGGCACATCATTACATCATGTACACCTTTCATATTTGTTGAAATAACCCTCCAAATACATTTCTTATTGAAAAGTTAAGAATGGCTTAATTGTCACAAAATTCCAGGGAACATGTCAAGGAGAGATATATATATAATTATTAGCCATGTATATTGTGATATAATGTTGGTATTGTACGACTTTGATGAGGAGATGCCACCATCTGAATAGTAGTACTTTGTGTAGGACAGTGAAAATGTTGACAACTTTGGATTACCGCTTACTGAGTTGATATTATATATGAAATGCAATTTTATTATATTTACAACTTGGATCCAGTGAAACCTGCCTAAATTGGGTCACCTTGGCACCCTAATAAATATCCGGTTTAGACCCGATTCTGGTATATCAAGTCTTTCTCTTTTTTCCCACAGAAATTGTACAAATACAAATTATTTCCCTTGTCGCAATAACTGGCAGTTTAACAGATTTGACTGATTAATTGCATTTATTTACAGAATGTGCAATATTGCATTGTTTAAAATTAATATATCTACACACAATTATGATCGTTTTGTATGTTGTTGGACATCTTTTGTTCATAAAAGTGCCAATGTGGTGTTATTTCATTTGGTCGCTACTATGTCCTGGCTAATTGCTAGCATGCGCATGTTTGATTAGTTTGCTGAACACATCCATGATATTATCGATGTCACTACTTTGATAAACGAGAATAATCTCACGTTATTAACCTACACTTAATTTACATTGTATTGTGTGCAGAGGTCGTTTAAAAAATACAATTGATAGCAATCCGGCCCTTGTCATGAGTGGTCTGAAGTAGCAGCATGTACTCGATTGGTGAATATCCTATCGGTATTGTTCACAGTGCAAAGATGCGTTTTTAGCCAGGCAGTATCATTGAGTTAGTTTACATTTTTCATGGTGTATATGACATTTCCGTCCACAAAATCAATCTAGTTTGTGGAATCGACAGATTCCAGTTTACTAAGGGAGAAATACATAGGAGAAAATTGGGGACCAAGTAATTCAGCTGGGTTATATAGGATTCTGGTTTAGGCAGGTTTCACTGTATTAATAAAAGTAGCATTTTTGTTTTACTTGATTATGCTTAAAGCAACTTGTTATAGTTTTTTCTCTCTTGTTTTACATCTACATGGCTACAAAATTATAATTCTTAGCAAATGTAACGAGCATTCTTATATTGTTGAGAAATCTTACACTTGTTTATAATCTCCGGTGTTAAATGTTTTTGCGGGAAGTAATTAAAACCGTTTATTTGTCCTAATCTGTTAGGGTTTTTTGTGACAATTTCTTTTCTTGAGTAAAATTAAATCGTTGCAACCTCATACAAATCGCCGAGTTGTGGAAATTATGGCCTTGTTTAAAGTTATTGTCCTAAGATAGACATTATTGGCTTAGCATGGACATCACTAGATTTATTCAAAATCCTTGGAAATAAAATACATTTTCAAGCATGTGGATATCTGCAATATGAAATATTATTTATTTTTGAATTATTTGTTTTTCACTTATTTGTTTTGTTTCTGCTATTTATAAAATGTTGTACTGTTTATTCAATGTATATTTCTCCATACATTTCGTCTTTACTATTTTGAAAGATATATTTTGTATATGGTTTACATCCTTCACTAGATTTAACACATTTAATGTTTAGTTTAAACTATACTAAGCCAGGAATCATCTGACTGTTCTATTCATGTTTAAAATCAATTGTTATTGTGCGTGTTATGAAATAATTTGTAAAAAGTTTAATAAATTACATCCAATTTCATATGGACATAAAGTAAACATCAAGATGTTATACTACTTGCGATTTTTTACACTTTTCTCATTCGTTTGTTCAACATGCTTTGAGTTTAAAAGACATGTATAGTCACTATAATTTTATAGATAATCTTAAGTGCCCTGCATGTTTAATAATGCTGTTGGAAGTTGTAAACTTACCATACAGGTGTATGTGGTTGATTAATAAAAAATAATAATATTTTAAGAGGGTAAGCACATTCTATACTATGTGACTGGCCTTCTCTAATTTACATACATGATTATTTACATACAACATTATGGAATAAAACAACAGTATATATGAACATTGATGTTAATTCTGATCGTGTCATTGCCATACCCTCGTCCTGCAGCCATACTGTTTCACTCATTATTGATATAATTCTTTTTATGAATTTGGGACCATATTTTTTATATTTTTATCTGTTTTCATTCATTGTAATAAGACGTTGCTCCCAACCAATAATAATTTGACATTGTATTAGGTGAGAACATTACTTATCATTTAAGTCATCTTAATAACTGAAGTTCATGGGTTCCCTCCAGCTTTGAAAACATGGAATTCTATCTTTAAAATGTTTATCATAATGTTTAAAAGAGGAGTGTAAAAAATTACAGTGTGATGGAACCTTAGCATATGTTAAATCATTTCCGTCTTTCACAAATTTATTTAAGTAAGTATATGTCAAAGTTGATTGATTAGAGAACATTATTTTCTCTGTTTACAAAATCACCAATTGAAATTAAAGAGAATTGATTACTTGTTGATTTATGTGTTTTTTGTGTTGTTGCTTTTGCTAAACAATTTCAAAGTAAAAGGTTGAATTCTATTGTGCAATTAAAATGCTCACTCTATTGATTATTTCTTGCTATTCATTTTAGAAACGATTACATGTATGTATATAAATCCCATGGATTCACCAGGAACTTCAGAATATAAAATGATAATACCACACATTTTGATAACTTGTTTGATCTATTAATGTTAACAATAGAGGAAACCGCTATAGATAGGCACATTATAAATTTCTTACCTTCCCTTAAGAACAGAGTAGATGCAGAAGGGAGAACTCTGTCAAAATTCGCATGAGTGAATCCTATGGAGAGATTTGCAATTGATTGTTTTCTAGAAACTTTTGCAAAACAATATACTCATAGCTCTCGCAGATATGAAACTTATGGTTATCTGGTCTATTTAAATAATTTTAGGTTTTCCATGCAGGATATTTATTGGCTAATTTTATTGTATGTATTTGATGGGATATTATTGTGTGTAGCATTGTCTACTACCAAAGCAACTGTATTGTGGACAGAATGAGTCTTATTCTTCGAATGGTTTATATGTTGAATGATCTTGTTAGATCTGTTTGGGACAATCGGTTATTTCCCACATCATATTTGAGATTTTTCTCATTGCCAGACAGGAATGGCAAGCAATACCCAGTCTTGGTACATGCAATAATCTGATTAGTGAATAGAAATGCGACATTTAGTTTTCAACGCGTCTCTTTGCTGGACATATATACCCACACGGGTAACTAATATTGTTAACACCGCCGTTGCTCGCCACTAAGGAATGTCGGAAAAACCTCGGCCAATTTCGGTTTCAAGAAAGGTACACTCCGAACATGCTGGGAAATTTTCGAGTTATCCCGAAAGGTTCCGAATGAGAAAGGAAGTGTATTGATTGACCCGACACCGGTTTGTAAACAACATGTCTGCCAAAGAAAGAATCTTGATGTCTAAATTATAAAGTAATTTTAATAGAGGTTTTTACTTGATTGTTGTTGTGAGCTATGCCTAATGACACGTTCAGATATAAGAAGACTTTACTACATATTAATCTTCCGTAGAACAAAACGCTTGTAAAAATATGTTTCGTGCCAAGCGTGTCGGTGATTTCGATATGTTTTTCATGATCTTGGAATTTATTATAGTAAAATAAACAATGTGATTTAAATCACTTAAAAACAATTGTTACAATCCAATTTTCCATTGCGGCAAAAGTTCCAAATGTTTCCCACTCCCAACAAATATTTAAATTGCACCGTTTCGTTCCGTCACCATTAAAGGGGAGTGGGGAGGGAATGACATTCGGATTTCTTTCCCAAAATTGTCTTAAATGTGTGTAGTCTAGCAAAAATGTGATGCCACCATTTACAAACAAGAAAATAACATTGAATCTGATTTTCATATGCTCCGTCAGTCCGATACTCTCGAGACACCGACGTCTTAAGTACCCGGTATTGTCTGTGAGAAATATAGGTATCATCGAATACTGATGTATTAACAGGAAATGTTTTCAGCGCATGTCATGTGCACTGTAGATGATCGTTGAATTTTATGACATCATTGTTTACATACATTCAATTTAATGATCAAATATATAGTAAACAGTTTTTACAAACTTAACAATTATTTTTGTTCAACGAATATATCCACTGCATATGAAGATGTTATATTTTGCCCTCCATCGAAAACTGATATCCACCATTAAAATTCAACAATTACAACGTACATAATTTTTTCATGTCATCTTTGATCAACAACTGAGGTCCAATTTAAATGATTGTGATCATGCAATATTGGCAAGTAATATAATGCAATGTGCTCTAGAGTGCAAAATAACTTGTGACAGATTATACTAGTAAAAAAAAATTTGTTATCCTTTTCTTGCTTGTTTTTTTTACAATCATAGCTTGGATTGTCTTCTGGGAAGAACAGTTTTGTTATGTCGAAGTTCGCGATTGCATAGTTTTGGCAAAAAGAACGTGGAAGTAAAATGTGTCTGTTTTCAATATGTGTTGGATTTCGATATTTGGTGATACTTGCATGTTTCTGATTTGCTAGATTTTATGTTCTAGATTATTAAGTTAAGACCATGGCAGCATGTGTGCCACCTTTAGATCTGTATGGCTCTGGGTATGAACCTCCACTGTCACTATGGAAACTGGTGGAGCAGCATGTACCAGAACAGGAGCGAGAAGAAATGAGAAGCATTCTGGGAGAGTCACTCATTGGTCAAAGTGTGGAACTGCATGAAGAGGTACATGTCTATATTGTTAATAACATTGTTAACATGGTCATTTTATCCCCATTTCTTACAATTGTGAGTTAATGAATTGTCTCAGTCCAACCCCTACATAGATCTGATGGCTTGGTAAACATAATGACTGGTTAATTTTAATGGACATATATGTTCAGCTTGACTTAAAATACTATAGAGGATATAAAAAATCATGCTAATTGGTGCTCTGATATAAAGATTAGTATTGCACATAATGTCCAAAAGATTTTATCAATACTGACAATAGCTGTTGCCAAGTATTTAAACATTATAAATCTGTTATTTGAAACCTGCTCCAGTTAAGAATTCATTAATTTATTTTGAATATGACAAGGGCTGATGCTAAAATTAATGTGCTGACATTGAGTTTTAGCATTAGCCTTCATCTGTACAATTATGAATAAGTCTGTTTTAACTTTATAATTATCGTAGGATTTTAGACATCTTGGTCAGATACAATGTTTTATTTTTATTTTACATTTTTTATCTATTAACATGTAGATTTTTCTTAAAATCTATTTTTATATAATAGTTTATCAGGTACAATAATATCTTCAACAACATTGCCATCAATCCACATTTTTGTACTTTCATGCTTTAATATCATTCATAATATAAACAACAATGCTTAGCTTTTTCCTCGCTTTACCATAAACTGTTAACTCTATTGTTCTATATACATGTAGGTTGAAACATTGCTTGACATTTGGCGTGACTACAGAGATGAAACAGATCTTGAAATCGCCCGACCCACTCGGCTACCCGAGCCCCCAGAACTTCGGGAGAGACTTGTTCAGGAAATTTCATTTTTCACAAGTAACATTAAAGAAAAAGCCAGAAGCCAAGGAATGTATGTATTTGCAATTATATTTTTATGTAGATCAATGTGCTTATTTGCAAAGTAACTGATTTGAAAGTTTCTCTCTAAAAAGTTTATATTTTGTTTTATCACATGTTAACCGTTAACAGTTATCATACTTTTGAGTAAGACTGGTCAATGTCACTTGCATAATCTTTGATAGTAAAACATCTGATACGTTTCATCCATGATGTTTGTATTTCCTATTAACTCTATTATTAAACAGCAGTCTTTACTAATGCCACATTATAATTGATTCTTTCAGTGATCCTGCAAAGGTTCTATCAAGACACAACATTGATGTTATTGAATATGCTCAGGAAATAAGTCGTAAGTAAAATTAAAATAAGTTATGAATATATTTAATAAAATCTTACGTTTCGGAATGGTACTGAAAATAAATATTTATAGCTTTAACATATTTAATATTTATGATTAATATAATTTATAAATACATAGTTGATTACTGGGGTATCAACATTTTAAGTCTAATTTTGGCTCAAATGATATTTATGTTTGCAAGCACTTTAAAATACAAAGATCAAAGTGAAAAATGTATGCATTTGGTATATGTACTGGTTGTGACAGTATACATTAGTTAATATATATTATTTGTGTGTTTCATATATTTTTCATTATGTATTGTAGTTCCAAGTTCAGAGAGGTCTTGTTCTCGGATGCACACATCGCGGTCCAAAGAGGGTCTGGAGACCCCGAGAGTTGGCACCCCTGATAGGTCAGTTAATTTTGATCATACATGTATATGTTTTCTCATAATAATCCATGCATACATAATGTAAGTAAGAATTCTTTTTTTGTCACTTATATAGTATTTTAATTTGCTGTGGAGGCTTTTTCTTCCTGAGGTTCGAAAGGTTAAAGGATCAATCCTCCTCAGTGGACCCATTAGGGTGTTTTCCGTTCCAACCAGTGATCCATGACTGGTCCATCAAAGGCTGGTGTGTTCTATCCTGTCTGTGGGAAAGAGTTGTTATTGGAGTGAGAGTAGCCCATGTGGCAGCAGGGGTTTCCTCTGTGACCAAGTGTTGATATAACCCTGCGTTTGACATCCATTAACCGCTGATTAATAACCAATGTGTTCTAGTGGTGTTGTTAAACAAAGTTTTTTTACAATTGAAATGGTTTTTTTTATCCTATTTATTTAATTATTAATTTTGAATGAGTGTACATTAGCAGATTTTTTATATTATTGTGTTCACAGAACATCAGTAAACTCCAGTATGAGTGAAGATCTTGAGTCAATGTCTGATAAACTCAACATGCTGCACTTTGATGAAGTCACTGAACATCTTAGGTTAGTATTATAGCTATCAACTTATCTAAAACTGAAGACGACTGCAAATGTGTTTTAGTCTTGTTTATTACTGTTATATTTCTAGACAAGTTCTATAATTATGCATTCTGATGGTTTTTTAACAGTAGCACATGAAGAATCTTCACTTTTTTATTATATTATGAACTATATATACTTGATCTAAATTCACTCATTTTTAATTTGTTTTCTGACAATCAGAGAGTACAAGTCGGGTAATTTTTGTGGACTGTCAGTTAATTTCGTATCTATTTGTGAAGACTTTCTCATTTTTATGCACAAGATAGAAAATGTGTTCAGTAACTTAAGTTCAATTTTATTATGAAATACACTCTTATATGGAAAACTATCATGGGTTTTTTTCAAAGAGTAATATATATATATATTATTGAACGCAATTCAGTTATTGGTACATGGACCAAATATTGCCAAATTTTAGTGTAACCGTTATAAGTTGTATGGTTTTCACTTCTGCAGTTTCTATAGTCCGATATGTCTACAGTAATATTTGATGTAATATTGTGTGTACGTAGATCAACACTAAAAGAGGAAGTGAATCTGTTGTTAGAAGATATTGACTTCCTTCAGCAGTGTCTAGAAGATGAAGTATCATTCCGTGCTGGTGGAGGATTGACTTTGTCAAGGGAGCCAACTCTAACTGGTATGTTTTACACAAATACCTAGTGAATTAATCAAAAAAGTTTGTGAGTTATAATTAATATATTTTTTGCAAGTGTTAACTATTTTATTTTCATAATTTTGACAAGTCATTCTACTTTAAAACTACCTTCTCTACACTTAAATATTACATACATTTTAAAGTGTTTATTTAATTAATGAATTTGTGATCAAGTGCAAGACTATATGATGATGTCATAATTCTGTTTGGATTTGTTAACCTTTTTCTTATTGAGCATTATGATTCAAGGACAAAAAATGTGTTTATTTAAAATTTAGTTATAAGGATTGTGTTTTATTTCTTTTTTAGATTTATCAATTTATGAACAAACATAAAGCGGGTGTGAACAGTTTCGCCAACTCTCACAGTTTGTGCATGTTTATTTTTGTTCATAAGTTGATAAATTTAAAAGATAATACCATGCGATCTTTAAATACATTTGCTTTGCTGCATCGGCTTTAATATTGCATCATATATAAATACATATACACAATGTAAACCTATTCACAGTATCAACCTATTCAGTGTAAACCTATTCACAGTATAAACCTATTCACAGTATAAACTTATTTAAAATTAAACCTATACACAGAGTATGTATGTGATAGGGTATCTCCTAACAAGATTAAATAGTTTATGATGTTACTAATTTTATATCAGTTTTATAAATGTTTTGTATTCTTTCAGAATTAAAGGAAGAGCGTACTTCTCTTGAAAGAGAATTGCTATCCCATGATCCTGTACCAACCAAACAACCAACCAAAAAGATGATGTTCACTCCCTCCAAACTAAGGTTCTATATTTATATTAACAAATTAATGTTTCTTAAAACTCATGTCTTATATTTATATTAACAAAAAGATTTTCACATTATATTCAATTGATAAGATATTATTTTTTAATATTTTCCATATGGTTCAACATAATCGAGTTAATAAAAATCATACGAAGTACACATGTCATAAAGATAAGGCATCCTATCGCCGAAACTATAACACAAGTGATATCACTTAAAAATAACCATCACATTTCCACAGAGTATATAATGTCAGGTTTCACTCGGTATATTGCTCTCTGTGATAAGTCAGTGATTGAAAAAAGAACATAGTCCAGAATGTACGACAGTAGTTTCTGTAGGTAGTATTATTGACATAACAAATCTTGCTCTGCTTACTATTATTTATATATTATTGTTTTACAGAAATATTCCTCCCAATCCAGCCGTTGGATGTAAGCTGCGGCCTTCCAGCCAATCGTCTTCTGCTACTTCCACTCAGCGAAGCCCATTAAAAGCTTCTCATGAACTTGGTCCAATTGTTCAAACCCTTCCATCACCAGTGAAAGATAAACTGGTGTACTGTCCTCACAGATATGACAAAACGCGGGAACTGACGTCGCCCACAGGAAGCATTTCTAGTATCTCATCTCAAGTTTCACTTCGGGACATTGCTCTCTGTGATAAGTCGGCCATTAAAAAACGAACATTAAGTCCAGGACATATGAAAGTGGTTCCTGTAGGTAGTATTATTGATCCTGCAAACAGGGAGAGCGCCTGTTGTACAAGTTTGTCTCCATCACCTCCTTCTACTGGGCGGAATTCTGACAGACCAAGCTCAGCCACACGGTTTAGGAATATGGTAATGAAAAACAGAGAACAGCCAGCATAACATTTGTTTGTGGAATTTGATGGTAAAGTAGCTTACAGTACGAGAAGAGATCCAGTTATTATCTTCAATGTCTGGACAATTGAATATTGGTGAATGTCTTTCAACTTGCCATGTTCTACTTTCAAGCCTGATGAATTTATTGATAAAGACAAGGACGTGGAGTTTTGTGAACTTAAATGATGTATTATAAAATATTATAAAATATTTGTACAATAGACTCCGAAAGTTTCGTTACATCTATTTGAAGATTGGGAACTTTTTCTCACAAAATATCTCAATATGAATAACACTGTCAATGTCAAAAACGAAAATTTTTGCACTATTTTTTTAAAAGCAATGTACATGTATCTATGAATGTGCTAACGTATTCAGTTTGTTGACAAATTATACAATACCTCTCTTCATCTCTTCTTTGATGACCAGGATTCGTGGATGAAATATAACTCCAATGAGTATATTCTATACTATGCTGAACTGGCTATAGAACATTTCAGCTTCAGTTCCGAGCACTCTCTAAAATATCCTGATATTGCAGTCAATTCTGTCGATATTTTGTACCTTATAATAATATACATGTACATGTGGATATATATATCTTTTATCTTTTATCTTTGACAAACACAAAATTTGATGCAGTGCATATTTAGTTGCTGTGATATAATGGATACTTGTTATTTATTTATTTTTGTTTGTATTGTGGCGAATCTATTTTATAATTTCAGTGGTCTTGTGACGCCTACAGTTTGTCTGCAATGTTTCTGTCATACAATGTAGTGCTTTGTATGTATTTAAAGATCATTTGTATTATTGTACCTCACAACTGTTACACACCCTCCATAAACTTGCTGGGATATAAAATTATATATATATCCATTGTTAAAACAAGTCTGTCCACCACACTTATATTAGGAACACTAGCTTTTATGTTTTAACTGATCATTTGCTAACTGGTTATATGGTCATTTTGTTAAATATGTTTAGTTTATTTTAGAATGTTGAATTTTTTATCAGAAAGTAGGTTTTGTATATCACAAGTGACTTTAACTTGAAGATTATGAGTCACTCTCACTATGATTTTAAAAATAACGTCCGGGATTGATATCTTGACAGATATAGGTGCTACTATTTTTAGTGTGAAAAAATGTAGCACTAGACCAAGTAACTTGAGTTCAAGTGGTCAAAGTATAGTTAACAGAAGTAAAAGTTTAATTCCACTATTTCTAGAAACGGCGTAATATGTTAGATTGACTTGCCTTCTAGTCATATGTTAAAAAGAAAAGAGTGAAGACATACATGTATTAATTTTGTTACAAGAGAATTTGGTTTCCTTTGTTATCTTCATTAGACATCTTTGACATGGTTCACTACGAGCGATGCATGTAGGCACATAAGAACTTCCTTGTGTGTGACTATTATTAATATTGTTATGTGCAGCTTATTTTATTATATGCGTTGTGTGTTCACGACACTAATAAACATGTTTTCAATATTATGTGCTTTTGTAATATGTATAGAAACAGACTGTTACAGACATATTAATTTGTAGCAAAATACTGATTTATATTTGACAGTGTCGGAGAATAGACATTTTCATAATGCACTAAAATGTGTGATAAAAATATAATATGTAACTAATATACAAACGATGTACTAGTATGTTTAGGAATTGGTATTTACCTTATCAGTACTTATTGATCCACCTTGTAGGTTAACCTTTTTACTGTTCTGTTGGAACATCTTTGATGCATGCTTATTTGAGACTACACAAACTAGTTACAGTCGTCACTTTGAACAATTACTGAAAGTACATATTGGCGCTATTTATTTAATGAAAAGAAGCATCATTGACTCCGTTGAAGTCTGATGCATTACCATACTTTGACCTATTTCACATGTGTTTATCGTTTTGATGAAGGTAATAAGCATAAACAACATAATGGCTGCTTAGGTTGGGTGACACCAGGGGCCGGTTTAATGAGCGTTGCTTAACGCAATGCTAGCCTATTTAAAGTCGTCCGAACGATTGCGCTGCCACAGGCGTGTGTATCGATACAAGTTATAGCTACGACGTTTTGCAGCCACGATACTCAAATTGACCGCTGTGACCGCTTTAGGGTCTTCAAATATTATTATTTACGTAATTGTAGTTTCATGTCATAGCGAAGGCAATCGCAAGTGACCTTATAACCTCTCCATTAAACCCGCCCCAGGGACCGGTTTAATGAGCATTGCTTAACACAATGATAGCGTAAAGTCGTTCTAACAATTGCGCTGCCACAGTCGTGTGTATCGATACAAGTTATAGCTACGACGTTTTGCGGCCACGATACTTAAATTGACCGCTTTATTGTCCTCTAATATTGTTATTTACGTAATTGTAGTGTCATGTCGTAGCTAAGTGACCTTATAACCTCTCCATTAAACCCGCCCCAGTGGTATAGAATACGCTCGTCTTTTGTGAATAGCTAGCATCAAATCTGCTTCGCTGTAATTTTAAAGTGCGTACCATCTTGAATCTTCAACTCGACATTGTGCAGATATATATATGCGTTTAGCAATTTAGCTAGTTTTGACGTTTGGGTTGCATTCATAAAACACTCAACTGATTTAATCAGATGTCAAGAACAGCTAAGTGTATTCTGTCACAGATACTCCTGAATCAACAGGTGTGTTTACTTAAATACTTCAACAACGAACAATTTATTTACTGATTTGAATGTGCATGGGATCTTGTAATTAGTTAAAATTGAATATTACTCGTGTATACATACCATTGTATGTTTCGAATATGTTGCTAGATCCTAAATGTTTTGTAACTGAATATAATTCATAATGGACGCAACTAGTTTCTTATTTTACAATATGACAATGAAAACAAAGGTGTGGGTTGCCTTTCCCCCCATACTTTGTACATTTTACTGCGCTTTTGTTGAAGAATATCTTTTACATATGTGAGGTTTTGTTTGTATACAAGTTAAAACGATTAAATATAAATAACGTCAAATCCATTCTCACTACTGATAAACACGAGCAGACTTGAACATATATAAAATATCAATGGTCCCATTCTTGCTTTCAGTGCTCATATTGATTTATTTAGGTACCACTTGAAAGGTGAGATTATGGCAATGTGTACTTAAAATCTGACTGTTTGTGTGGAACAGTAGCGCTAATGCAAAAATCCGTGTCTTTACACAACTACCAGGAAGGCTAGATTCGAGCCCGCAATAAAGTATATATAGGCCCTAGTTGAGAAGCATGAAAGGTTTGTGCTGTTATGGCTTCACCCAGCAAGGTGGGTTTCCGGAGTTTGAAAGCTTTGATTGCAGATCGATAGCCAGGGTTATTGATGTGAGGACCAGAGGTGTGGACGGATACCGTTGTAGTCTGATTGTGTCAAAGAAGATTATTCTTCCACAAATAGCTCTTTTGCGGCAGACATTTCAATTAATTATCCGTCTTTTGGACGGGATTTTGTTTTACTTTACTTTGAGACACAGGACATATAATTCATTACAGAGCTCATAAAAACAACTAATGATTTATATTTTGGGTTCTCCGAAGTGTTTTTATGATAAAAAAATCCGTTATATTAGTTTGTTTCGCCAACGTACCAGTGTTTTGTGTTATTTCAAAGCGAGCAAATTTATACCCATTGAAAGTAACATACACTGAATTACTCTGTTGTTATCGCTTGAGAGTAGTTCTATCTACAAGAGCTTTAGTAAACATTTTGAATGACAGTTGAGATATTTAAGAACGTTATTTTTTTGTGTACGCTGTCTTCTATTATAAACATTTGATTTACTTGTTTGTGCTAAATCGACATGGGCATTATTCAAAGGATATACTATTCAGTCCTGGTGTGCTATTTCTCGACTTTTATACTTCATGAAATGCGATATAACTCTTACAGTATTCAGCATTGATTTAAATGATATGATTGATGCGTTGTGTGGTGTATGTCACATTCTTGGTATATGACCGTGGATTTCTATAACGCCTTGTTCCAATTGAACTGCATGAGTTGGTTGGTCACAATACAAATTGAACACAAATGACTGAATTATGCTGTCAATGGAAAATTACGACTCTCTCTGTGATCTGGCCTCCGTCAGTGACATTTCAAAAAGAATACGGCTCATGGATATCAAGCGTGGATCAGGTTACCTTAGAACAATTGACAATTTAGCTCAGAGACAATGGACATCGTACGCAAAACCACCATTGAAATATGAATCTGGTATACCCGATTTTACCTTGGGACCAGTTGATGAAATGGGTACAGATTCAAGGCAACAAATACTTTCACGCCATTCACAAAGGAATAACGTGGACGTTTTATTTTGTGATAAAATAGCAAAAACAAGTTTATCCCATTTTCATAACTCATCCGTTAATGTTAATTCCTCAGGAGTCAGTGTTGTTCCTCTAATTAAAGCAAATGAATATACCAGTCGAAGCAAGGGAGCAGGGCATACCAGTGTAAGCAAGGTTGATCGTAATGTCTGCTTTAATACATGGGGATCGAGGGAATGGGACCTAGAGGAGAAGCTTGTTCCTGAAGTCCAGCCAAGGATCATCATGCCGAAACGAGGAGTTATGATGAGTCGTGTAGCGAAACACAAACAGAATCGTCCTTTCCGCACAAATACTGATTTTCGATCGCGTAACGGAACCATCCGAATTATAAACCCACCAAAGCCACAACCTTCAATTGTACAGGGTGGTACCCTCAGTATTGTGGACAGTTTTGATCCGGATACTCTAAAACGCGAGCAGACATACATGATGCTCAAAAGAATAGACCAGCTCCTACATCCAAATCGTGTTTTGAAAGGAGATCTTACATCATCAGAACTAGAAATCCATTCTAATATTTCTAGTCAGACTGATTCCATAGATGTGTCAAACATCTTAGATGGACGGATGCGCTCAAAAACGTTTCGCAAAAATAGTTTTCACAAACAATTAAAGGCTAGAGAACATACCAACAACAGGTGTCACCAACAATATCCATTTTTGCTTCCTATTGTAGTACAAAGGCTGGACAATTCTGAACTTGATTGTTATCAAAAGTGTCAACAGTGGGTGGACAGGTGGATTACGCATTCTAATGGAAAGACATCTATTTACAACACAGAACAGGTGTGATATATATAGGACGTGATTTAATGCTGAAAGTTAACCTTGTTACATCATGTTTAGTTTTGCATGAAGCACTCTAAGTTTGACATCCACAGACCACATTGTTACCTGTGATTTGAGATTTATATTACATAGCAAAGTTCTACAGTTAATATTATATACAATTGCACACTTATTAATTAAAGGTATCTCCATCCAGTGGTTCCATTTACTTGTCGACCTAAACATTTACCTGCTTTATAGATCGTGGATGTTATGCATACAGATTTTCTGAAACTTTGTTTATATAATAATTATTATTCACATCATCTCCATTTGGTATTCTAAGGCATAGTACACAACATAATTTAGTATTGTAAAGTATTGTTTGTTTTCTGATTTATTTATATTTGTTTACAAATACGATGTAGATTGCTTATTAAACAATTAAATGATGAAATGGTATATTAATATGCTTACATGTAGGTACATTTTACTGTATACAATTATAGTATTAAAAGAAATACACAAACGCACCAGATAATTTTATCGATGTTAAAATGTTTTAAAAAATCGAGAGAAAACCAGGGAAATTGAATAGAAATTAATCTTATAACTCTATAGTATTCATATTTATGACTTTGGACTCTGAATCTACATTTCCTGTTTTGTATCCAGTATAAAATAAAAGCAACTAACAAAAGTACACGGATATTAGTGTCAGGCGTGAATAGAACACGCGAGAAACAAAGGCAAATCGGCGTAACTATAATATACGGATCGATTTCAATCACTCTTTATTGTAACATAAATCATGTCAAACACAAATAGACCTTGGCATATCGAATACAATCCACAATCATTTATATTTAGCTCTATATGCTTATGTTTGTACATCTAAAACTGGAACATAGTGCTTCATTTGTAAAGGTTCTGGTGACATATAATAATATTATATGATATCAAAGTTCGATATATCAAAGGTGCACGTAATCAGGGTTTTGCTAATCACTCGCTATTATGGCTAAGTCTTCTAGAATAGAACTCAATACGTCATGTCGACACAACTAATTGTTAACATTTTGCAATCTGGTTTAAGAAATCATGTATTTTATTCGTTTCATTACGCTGAACACGAATAAATGGACAGTGCTCGATGCATAATATACTATAGGCCTACGGTGCGGAAGCATGGCAATTCTAAAGTATTTTATTATGTAAGGGGCCGTCCATATAGTACGTAGGCCAAATGCTAAATTGTCAATTTGAGTTTTGTTTTTGGTATCACATTTCGTGTAATAAATGAGCACATGCCAAACTTCACATGTATGTCACATGTGCTATCAGATTAATATGAAGGTCTTAAATTTAATATTATCCACGGTGTAAACAATTCTACAGATATATTCAGATGGATAGCTGCATGATAAACTATTAAACAATCCACAATGTTTATATTTTAATTCTAACTTGTATTTAAATAGAATGTTTTTCAATTTCTTTTGAAGCAATTTAACACTGTAGGTTACATATCGTTGTAGAGTTCCGTGTCCAGTGTAATGAGATCTATGAAAAACTATATACCGCATAATTTATTGATACTTTTAAATTATGGCGGGATCCGATGACCGATCACTTTTAAACGAAACAACTAACATGACTGATCACGTTTTATTGAGGTGACAAGTAGAAAGAAACTACTATCGATTGCCTAGGCCCTACAATTATTGTCTTTGTATAGTGCTTCAAAGTGATACATATGTGACAAAAATGTGTGTGATATAATTTATTAATATTTATAAGTATATAGACTTTCCAATACAAGTATTCAATTATTATACCTCCGCTGTAACGAAGTCAGACCATGTCTAGGTTATATTTTGTATGTGTGTAGGCCTACTAGGCTGTGCGAATCGCATACCAAATGTAGGTCACTGTGACATATATATTTAACCCATTTAAATACTATTGATATAGCTTTGCAACGATAAAAAAAGCGTTTCAACTTAACCCAAATCAGTAAACTGGCTGAAATAAAAGTCGGCGATATAAAGCTAATAATAACATTCCCGCTCAGTCCACAGGTTCGTTATCTTTAAAACCGATTGCAAGTTTACAAAAGCTTTCGATGGGTAAAATTACAAATCTTAATCCTAAAGTGGATTCATTCTTGGATACAGGCAATGCAACGAAAGAATGTTTGAACTGAAGCTTCAATGGTGTACATGTAGGCCTATATAGTTTATAAACTTACACCTATACTCCTATTATGTAGGTGCAAGTTTAGCCTATATCAGATATATAAATGGTTTCTAGGGCGGAGTAGACACTCTTCAGAGACCATGTGTCAAAATCAGTTTGCGTTTGACATCCCACGATTTATTAATTAAAGTTCTCCATTGGTGTTGTTGAATAAACTTTATTTTAAATATGTTGTGTTTGGTGGGAATTGAGGATAACTGCAAATTTGATTGGATTTGTGAAACGAAGGCAGAACATAAAAAAGTAATATTTGGAGACAATGCATTTATTATTCATGATACAAATATAAATTGGCGAATTTACAAAATGTACATATCTCACTCCATTATGAGATATATTTGTAGTACTGGCAGGATGAGGATGCTTGTAAGTGCACCAAAAACGTATCACAATTAATACTGGGCTCCAGATCCAGTTGCTACATTAGAAATTTGCTCCTATAGCTACAATACAAACTCGCTCCTGTAGCTACAATACAAACTCGCTCCTGTAGATACAATACAAACTTGCTCCTATAGCTACATTACAAACTCGCTCATGTTGATACAATACAAACACGCTCCTGTAGCTACATTACAAACTCGCTCCTGTAGCTACAGTACAAACTTGCTCCTATAGCTACAATACAAACTTGCTCCTTATTACAAACTCGCTCCTGTAGCTACAATATAAACTCGCTCCTGTAGCTACATTACAAACTTGCTCCTGTAGCTACATTACAAAATTGCTCCTGTAGCTACGTTACAAACTCGCTCCTGTAGCTACAATACAAACTCGCTCCTGTAGCTACAATACAAACTTGCTCCTGTAGCTACATTACAAACTCGCTCCTGTAGCTACATGTACATTACAAACTCGCTCCTGTAGCTACATTACAAACTCGCTCCTGTAGCTACATTATAAACTTGTTCTGTAGCTAAAGTACAAACTCTACTGGTGAGGAAAACATTTAACATGATGTACATGAAATACTTCACTGAAAAAATAACTACATGATGATGATTATATGTTAAGCATGTATACGACAGAACCACAGATATTATTTAGCACATGATTAACACATGGATTAAATGATCCTGCGCAATACTTGGTAATTACTAGCCATTATTTCAACCATTTTACAAAATGTTTATCACGAGAAAAACCACACACGGGACTTCAATGGTAACTTAAAAATGCAGTATCGGTACGTTACAATGAATAATAATAATAACAACAATAATAATAATAATAATAATAATAACAATGTTACTAAACTTATGCTTCCAATAGTATCTTAAATACAGCAAAAGGTATACCTCGACCTGCGAAGCTGATACTAATAAATTTGCTGTTTCCCGTGTACGTTTAACGGATTGTAACTTTATACTCACCTTTCAGTTTCCTTCGAAATAAAACTCATTAAAAATGCATGACCTAGATTCAAGGTCAAACACATGGTGCGTAATATATAAAACATCATATGAAATAATGTATACCGGGTAAATGCACATTGATAAGAATACGTTACCTCAAAGTAACTACAAAGTAAATGTCATGGTATTATCAAAATATACTAGGGTTTTAATTAACCTTTCAATTTATCAAAGATCAAATGTCATGGTGATAAATAAAAATCTTGCATTCAATTTAATTAAATATTTAATAATAACTACAGTTAGATCTAAAAATAATCCTTGTTTAACTAAAAACTTTGTGCATGTTTAGACAGAGCACTGGATGAGACAGACATGTTATTAGGATTATACAATAGATCTACATAATAAGATGGATGACGGTTTCGAAAATGCATCTGTATTAGGGTTCCATTTGTTCAATACTGTAATAAAAACTAAATGATTAAACAATTCAGAATGGACATCATATAATTCTGTGGCCCCATGCATCAACCTGATAACCCACAGTACAGTAGATTCCTCTTAATTGCATAGCCCTGGTGCATGAAAAAAATATGCTATTAACCAGTTTATGCCATTAACCA
>JAULBR010087124.1:0-12899 GCA_032355825.1 Melanodrymia aurantiaca
AGTGATCCACGACTGGTTTATCAAATTCCGTGGTGTGTGCTATCCTGTATATGGGAAAGTGCACATAAAAGACCCCTACTTTTCCCCTACTACCCGTAATGTGTTCCTATTATCATCGCTTAGCGCATCTGGATACACACAATCGGTTCTAAATAATCTTCCGTCAAAGCTAAATAAATATAAGTTTAATAATTCCAAATCTCGATTAATATCATTTTGAGCACACACAATGGTCTTTTTCAAACGAAATTAACCTAAAACAGCACGATTATTAGCTCGAGATACAGTCATTTCTGCGAGTAACAGAATCGATCGTAATTAACACCAAGTTGAATTGGCACACACGGTGGTCGTAGCTAATTGAACAAATGACTCAATGATTAATTTTATGACATTTACATATTAATGCGTTATCGTGCGTATTAATGGTTCGCCGGCCAGTGACTGGCGCTAAACTCATCAATTATACTCTATTTGTCGCAGCATGTTGCACTGTGTAGACAAAGTGCAACAAGTTGTAACAACTTGCACAATTTGTCGCAAAGATGAAGCATGCAGCTAAATATTGCAAGTTGTTGCACATTGTTGCACACGCGGCCTAAGCGGTCATACATTTGTCGTCATACAAGTGGGGACATTAATTTTGTTCCAGCTTGTTGCACCATGTATGACAACAAAATAATGTATGACCATGTAGAACGATTTTTAGAAGTGGGGACAAAATGTAACAAGCCGCAACAAGTTGTTGCAAAAGCGGTCTAGAAACTTCTCGGCTTTTTCCGTATCCGGGAAGAAATTGCAGAAAAGTTTCGATCAGTAGAAGGTTTACGGGTATTTTGTCTAATATTATGAGTACAAGTATGTAATAATTATATTTATGTCCATATATGTTTTATCATTGTTAAATTCTGTTTTATTACCTGTGTATATAATTATGCTCCTGTAATCATCTTGTCACTACCATTGTAAATATTTACTTTGTCAAATTCCCCCATATGCTGTCGTGCGACGGCCTGGGTGTATCATAATAAAGTTTCAAAGTTTCAAAGTACTGTTATCACATAAACGATTCCTGTCTGGCGCGAATCGCCATCTGTTTTCGCCCGTCATTAAAGATTCACACTGACAATCTTTGACGGCCACTAAACAGCATTTTCTGCGAGGATATAAATTCTATAAATTATTTAATAGTAAAAAAAACTGGTGTTCTTCGAAAACTATCTATGTTTTGTAAACTTATTATGAATACTTTTAAGTCCCCCGGCTAGTAACTATAATTTATTCTATAACCAAATCAAACGCATTATGTTTATATTTTCATGTTCATCTTCATGTATACCTGTGTAAATAGTTTTTTCTCTTGCCACCTTGTTACAGTGTATTGATTATTGCGTATGTATTGATATATTGTGTTCCTCATGCCGTTGATTACGGCCTGAGCGAAATAAAGGTTCAATTCCGTTCAATTCAGTTCAGACAATCTTTGACGGTCAGTAAGCAGCATTTTCTGGGAGGATTGGAGGTTTATTTTTTGAAAAATTAGACCATCAAAAGCAAGGATTAATCTCTGTATGGAAAAGTGGACTTGTTAAATAATCAAGTATAGGATATCTTGAATACCCTCAATCACCCATATTGGTTGGCGCCAAACATTTCCGTTCCGTTGCACCTGCAGACAAAGGATTGACCTTAAAATTGTTCGAACTTCCCCGCTCCGTGTTTTGTGGCTGTACTTGTATAAAATGCAACAAGCGAGTTTAAGTATTATAATTAAATCTTTATATGTCATCGTATAACGAATGTGCAATTGTCTCGATAAACAAGGGAATGGTTTCCTGCTGTGCATTCTTCTGCCATATTATAGCATTTAAATATCTCCAATCACCAAGTTTTGCGCAAAATGTCTCCGCTCTGCTGCATCTCCAGACAATATCTAGAAATATGCATAGAAGTGTTCGAACTATTTAGTTGTGAGATTTAGCGGACTATTCGTACAAAGTCGTCAGAGAAAATTTTATGTAATGTAATGACATTTTGAAATTTATTTTGATGTTTATAATCATATAATAAATGCATGCAATTATGTCGATACACAAGGACAGTGTTTTCGTGTCTAATTCGCTTCACTACGTCGTCACGCGATCGCGATTGTCGTGCTAAATTGGTGTGTCATTGCCTTTAAGGTTCGCTCACACCGAAAACAAACAGGTCAGCGAGTTCTTCGTGTGTGTATTCAGTAACTCGAGAACAATAATATTTACTTATTGAAGTGACGTAATTTAATACACGAACCCGTCACAATGGGAGAAATGTTTATTTATTTCTCGTGTTTCTGCTTCAGACACTTCGTGTTGGCTGTGGTCAGACGTGTGACTAGTGACATCTAGCGGCGAGATAAAGCAATCACTGTCTCCTTACACAGCTGTGACAAATTGAAGGCAATGATAAATAGTTTAGATAACAGTATATTATGTAACTCTAAAGGGTGACGGACATGCGGGTTTTCTATCCGGCTCATTATTATTCACTTTAAAATACTGGCGGGAAGTCAAAAGACCATGCGCCCTCTAAAGCATTCTCATAGATGCGTGAAGGTGTATAAACTAGTTTACCCCTATTAACATAGTTATAGCTTATTTACGTACCGTACGTCTATCCAATTATTGGGATTCAAGCACGTATATGTCCTGGACGAGCAATATATAGCTCTTTTGCCTGCTTGTCCAGGTTAGAAGTTAGTGTTAGTATGGAAGAGGAAACCCGCTACACCTATTTTGATAAGTGTAGCAAGGGATCCTTTGTATGTACTTTCCCACAGACAGGATAGCGCAAACCACTGCTTTTGTTATATCAGTAGTACACCTACCCATTCAAAAGCGTGTACTATTCTGTTTGTGGAAAGTGCCCATAAAATCATTCTTGCTGTTTACGTCTTCGACCATGTGTCGACATAACCGTGAGCTTATCATATAAATGACGAATTATTATACATGTACATTATGCATGCAAATAGATGGAAAGAGTTGCATATAGCACGGTATATTATATAATAATTATAGTACCTCATAGTCAGTCTTGTATCACGTTGCCATTAGCAACCGTTGTCGGCTTGAGGTGTATGGCTGCAAACATATAATAATACCTGTTCTCTGGCTGCAGGTGTTAATTGGTGTGTCTAACGGGCTTGGTAAGATGTAGGTGTACGTAATTAATAACCTGTCGAACATGAGGAGTCATCAAACCGCCTGCCAGATATAGATGTAACAAGCATGTGCTAACTTACTGAATACAATGTACATGTATGACTGATATGCATGGCAGGTCGGAATCTTGGCATGCATACATGTATGTGTAAAACCACTGGCTCCAGTTTAACACAGATGCCACGAACTGCACGTGCCCTACCATTAACAACAATCCTAAGCTTATCAAAATGATCAAATCGTATTTCCGTACGAGAGAGTTCAGATGGATATTTTTTAACAAAATATGAACCACTATTTAAAGAGAATCGCTCACGTTTTTCGCGGGAAAATAGGCACCACGTGACAAGAGGCATGGAGCTCTGTCTGCAGGGAAATAACGTTGGGCTTCGCTTCGCTGCACTCCAGATAATAGCTTAATCTTAAACAGTGTAACAACTTTTCAAAAGCTATTTTTGGCAATCGAAGCGTATTATTGTAAACAGGGCAATTTTACGTAATATAATGCCAGTTTGAAATTTCTGTCGTTATTTGTAGTCACATAATAAATGTATGCAATTATGTAGATAAACAAGGACAGTGTTGTCGCTTGTTTATAATGATTATACGTAAATTAATTGTCTTGTGGCTGGCTCCATTGCTTACGTCACGAGAAATGGTGAGCGATGGTCTTTAAGCAGCGATAAATCTATGTGTTGGAGAAATACAATCGTATCATGTCCCGACCTCGGCGTCCTTCTTATAAAACTCGAACCGTAATCAGTATTCGTATAAATACGTAATCCGTGATACGTAATCCGTAATGCGAAGTCCAGAACATGCAGACGTCTTGATTTGGGTTTTGCGTATAGATCTACTTTATCTATTGCATAGACATTATTTTTAAACTCTGTATTAATTAATTATTTAATTAATTAGGAGCGGGACGTAGCTCAGAGGTAGAATGTCCGCCTGTGGCGGGATGGGTCAAGGCATCGATCCTCCACAGCACAAAACATTTGTATGGGCTATTTTCCGTTCCAGCCAGTGAAACACGTCTGGTTTATCAAATTCCGTGTTGTGTGCTATTCTGTCTATGGTTTTTCGGTAAGAGTAGCAGCTCATGAAGCGGCGACAGCGGGTTTCCTCTGAGACCATGTGTCCATATAACCATGCGTCTGATGTCCAATAACCACTGATTTATAATCAATGTGTTTCTAGTGGCGTCGTTAAATAAACCAAACTTTACTTTAATTATTTAATAAGTTTCCATATTCACATTTCCCGCTTCAGTATTACGTTAATCAGCATTTCCGTGCCAATATACCATAAACATTGATTTTAGTAAATAAATATTTGAGTAATTACATAACATTAATCTTAATAATAATTTCCTTCATGACGTGTTTACTCTTCGTGAGTTTTGTAATTTAGAAATATTTCGACCCGAGAAATAATAAGCATGGAATATCGCCAAACAAATTACAGACTAAAAAATAGTGTAATTCATCATCAGCGTCAGCTTCATCACCTACACCAACACAACGACGCCACCCACACATCTCTGTAAATACTGTACAAACAATAAACAATAAAGAAAGTATCCAAGCGGTGATAAATAAATATGAAATACAGCAGCATCAACTCTTCAAAACACAGTGGGTGGCGTAACACATAATACATTAGTATATATTGCATGTTAATTGTTTTTACTTATTCAAGGAAAAGCGTACTGACGCAATCCAGACACTCAAAGTGTGCTCATGAAATGTTATCTCTACGTACAACGTACACGCATAACATGTTTCACACATGCACATGTATATATTAATCACATTGACTTTCACTTATGGATCCAAGTTATCTTGGAATTCTCAAAATATATTCACACCTGTCGCCAATACATAGTAAAATTTTAAAAGAAAACTCATAATAGTCATAGGACTGATACTGTATTACAGATGTATATATACGTGCCAATACACAGTAAAGTTTTAAATAAAAACTCATAATAATCATACAGGACTGATACTGTATTGCAAATGTATATACGTACACATGTGCGAAATATGTTATTTTCTACTTGTATTACCAGTTGTTAATTTAAAAAGCAAACTGTATGTCTCAGCAAGACTATTATGTAGTGTGAGTATACTTTGCCTGACAAGGGTCTAGATGGACATTGTGTTGGTTCAACGACCTTCTGTAAGAGTGTCTGATGACCTATATAACCAACACAATGTCCATCTAGATCCTTCTCAGGCAGAGTATACTAGGACACTAGACTACATATAAAATATTATTATTATGGGCATTGAAATGAGAAAGGAAAAATAATCCTGCCAATAAAAGACATGATATAAGATAAAGTTGGTTTGGTTAACGACACGGTCCATTGGAACACATTGATTTATAATCAGATATTATGGGATGTCAAACCCACGGTTATATCGACACATGATCACACACAATATGTCGCCACATTGTCTACTCTTACTGAATAACATAAAGAGATCTTTTATACGAACTTTCTAATAGACATGACAGCACGCACCATGACCTTTAATGAACCAGTCGTAAATATCTGGTTGGAACACGAAATACCCCAGCGGGTCCACTAAGGAGGTTCCATCAAACCTCAGGATGAATAGTATGAGAACCCATGGCCATTTTACACCCTCGAATCGTCACGTCATAGTCACAAAAGCTCTAAAGTGTGTGTACCACGTGTACATTCATCACCGTGTACCTTCCCACCCGTAACAATGACTGCATTATGTTTAAACATGATTTTGTGTGGCTTTTGACTCCCAGGTCATAAACCATCATGAAAAGAAAAGAATGTTGGTAATCACTAGCACTTTCGTCGCCAAACATCGCTTCAAAACTTTGACCTGTTCGTGACCCGCGAGTCATTGTGTCTATTCTTGAACAAGTAACATGCAACCCGCGTGTATTGCTGATCAATCTGATAACTTCAAAGTGCTTTGACTGATCGTTTCTTGTTTTAGTTCTAAACTGAAAATTTCATATACATATTATAGCGGACCACATTATATAGTATAGAAGAAAAAAACAGACCAAAACTGGTGTTCTCGGATATGTAAAAACCGTATCAGGTGTTTTAAACCACAGAAAATTTGCTATTATAATTATTATTATTTGCGTAAGGCCACCAATTCGTCCCCAGCTTTGCGTTCAATACGGCAAGCGCTCTGGAACTATGTGACTGGTACCGTCGTGTACTATCGTATCATATTCAAGATGCAAACAACGGTTACAAAACGTTTTGTCTCGGTAGCAGAACCCTCGCGATATTGAAAGTAAGGCTGGTGTCTTTCATTAACGATGGACATCATGATGTGAAAAGGATAGCATTGTCCACATACAACAAACCTTTATTTCTGTTAATTACATTCAATTCGTTTATTTACTGAATATACCTTGTGAAAGATAGGTATGAACATAATTATTATGATATATGCATGTACATGTACATATACAACAAAATAGCAAGAAACAAGCTGGTGATATATAGTATATAAGACATAGTAATAAGTATGTTACCTAAGACAAAACAGAATTAAAAGGTAAAAGACAATACCACAAATATATGTTATATGACTAGAAACCAAACGGAGAAAAAGTCGTACATTTAGTATGTGTGCAATGCAATGTTGTGCATTTATTAGTGGCAAAATGGAGATGGTTACTCCAATTTACGAGCCCTTTTTGTGTTGCGAAATGATTGAATTAATTTATAAATAGAAATACATACTACGATAATAATATTTCTTAATATATTTGCAACGTAGATCACTGAATTTCTGACATATGGGCATAAAATGAAATCCTTTCCCCAGCTTGCGGCTGTCGTCAATGTGTATATATAGGATAATAAATCGTAAAACTATACTCAAGACACTATGCGATAAACGGTAGCACCATATGTTTTTTTGACATATTTTGGTTCCTCAAACATCTTTAGCAGATGATATGAAATATATTAGCGTATAATAAGTATTTCCCGTAAAACTGGACGATACACTGTGCTATCTAGTTTTTTTTTCTTTCTATACCAGACCATGTGCATTTCCAATCATCAGACCTTGGACGTTTACCAGCTGTTACTGTAGGTTTTCTGTCTTTTTATCAGCTTCTGCATTAACTGATTTAATTATATCGTACGTTATCGCAAACAGTCGGCATCTTATTTTTCAGTAACGGTAAACATTTGTTTTGATACACATTTAAAGCTGTATAGTATATTCATACATGATACAATTTTTTGTGGGGTTTCTTAATTTACGTATTCCGCAGCATTGACATAGGTACATGATGTCTGATGCAATATCCTACTTTAACCGTTTCACTTGTCCTAATCAATTATACTATTCAAAACATGTAAGGGCTATCCAACACTAATAGATGAATAATAAAATAGTCTATAAATGGTGATCGATGATCATTATGTGTATTTTAAAGTGCGTATGCGTGTAATGTAAAAGAACCTGTTCAAATGGCCCGAGTTCCAATGTCATAGTGATGCCAGGACACAAAGATATGAATGAAGCAGGCGTACAATGGCTCCAAGGCAGTAGTTTGTGAATTGCAGGTTGATGATTCATTCACTAATGGCGGGGTTAAATCACTCTATTCACTGAGCATACATTAATTCGATTGGGCATGCTCCCAATCAATCGGCCAATGCCATGTTGGGATGTAGTATCCCATTATTCATAGAGTGTATGTTCTGACTGCCCTAATCAATCGTTGAATGTCAGTTTGGAGTATGTTGTGCCTTTCTTTATGGAAACTTCAAGGATGGCCACGCCTGATAAAGTTGGTTTATTTAACGATACCACTGGAAGATATTGATTTGATTACTAATCTGCGGATATGGGATGTCCAACGCAAGGTTATGTCGACACATGGTCTCATAAGGAAATCCACTACATAGGTTACTCTTACCGAATATCAACAAGGATCTTTTAGTTTTATGTCCCATTTCCAACATACGGGATAACACACACCACGGTATTCGATTGCCCGGTAGTGGATCACTGGTTGGGACGAGAAATACTTAATCCAATTGTGTCCACTACGGAAGATTGATCCCAATAACGCACCACACGTTCTCAGTGTGGGAAATATCTTGACTCAATGCTGTACATATCAGCGTGGTCATGGCATTGTTGTATATGCTGTAGGTATACACTGCCAAGTCTATTATACTAGGGGCATGAGCGCTATCATCTTGATAATGAAACGCAGATCTCGCCAGGTGTAATAGGAATAGAAGACCGTAGGAATACAGGTCCGACACAATGTATAATGCTATAGGACCTGCATACCTAGTCGTAACCTAGGAATCCTAGTCCACACCAGACTTGTATAAAACACGTAGTTTTATTGCGCATTTTTATACATTAACTCTAGGACTTGTAGATAATAACTAGTTTTATGAATTCTGTTATGAAATAACCGGACTTGCATTCCGGTAGGACTTGCATTCCTTTTACACCGACTTTATTTATGAAGGACACAGTGATGTTGCCGTGTGATACGTCCCTGGTGTTACATCGTGTAGTTACTGTGTTTTAGCCTTTATTGTGATGCCACACTACACCATGAATGATCCAACTCTAACCGGTCAAAGATAAAGTTTGTTTGTTTAACGTAACTTCTGGAACACATTGATTATTAATCAGCGGTTATTGAATGTAAAACACACGGTTGGATCGATATTTTATGTGCACTTTCCCACAGACAGCATATATAGCACACATCATTGGCTTTGATAGACAAGTCGTGGATCACTGGTTGGAACGGGAAATAACTCAACGGGTCCCCGTGAGGAGTATCGATCCTTCGAGCCATAGAGCCACAGGCGAACGCTCTACCGCTCATCTACACCTCAAACCACAACATGACGATAAACATTGACTTGGACGTAGCAATATACCTTCAGAGGCACGTCGATCATGCAAGTCTACTGTAACCTCAATTGACCGAAAAAATTACGTTGCACCAGTACCTGCCTTTTAAAACCCATCTTAACCCTTTTTAATTGAATTAAAATATCCTCTACTTAATTTGAATATTATAATATGTTTGAAAAATAATGTTATTCATTACACGGACAAGTGCTAAAACAGGTATCTGTTATATGAAACAAGACTTCTGGGATCTACACGAGATTTCTTCGTCACATGCACCTCCTTGGAGATAGTGTCTTCCATCTTTGAGACTGCATTTTGCTTCTCAGTGATATTTTCTTTGCAGCTATTAAATCACTATATCGGTGTTCGTTATCAAAATAATGTACTGCAGCATAGTGTTTCACACAATAAACTGTATAAATGGAATTTGATCCATTTTAGTGGTTTTTACCACCAACATAATCAATAAAAATTGGCTAATAACCTACACGAAAATAGAACAAGGACTGTTGCACTTAACGAATACACACTTACATAAGCAACAATGTAGACTCATTATGTCTGGCACTTTAATCCGTTTTCAGAGTTGCCAGACCTTTAATACATTTTATCGCTCACAGAAGATATAATTTATTACACGTTGGACTGGATGATGTAGACAGGACAGTAATGGCTATTTAATGGTTATCGTTTGATCATTAAGACTGTTCGTAGACTCAACAGTTGCATTTAGCTCGGACCCTGTCCAGCAGGCAAATCTATCTACTTACGCTGCACTGCTGTTTACCTTTCGAAAACTCCGTCCCGGTTGGACCATCATGAAGTCAAATGTGCTGTCCGTCGATTCTCTACATGAATTATGTAGACGCGGGTATTAACTGCTTGATGAAAGTAAATCTATTCCGAAGCAAGTTGAGTATAAAATATTGGCCAGGTTAGTTAGTTAGTTATAACTTATTTACGTTCTTATATCCAATTAAGGTTCAAGCACGTCTCTCATGGTCACACGGTCAGCTGCCTCGACTGCCTATCCAGGACAGAAGTTAGTGTTAGTCTGAGAGAGGAAACCCGCTGCTCCAAATTGATAAGTAGCAAGGGATCTTTCATATGCACTTTCCCACAGACATGTTAGAACATACTAGCACATACGGCCTTAAACAAGTTGTGGACACTGGTCGGTATAAGTGGTATTACACCAACCCATTGAGTCTGGCGCAGCAATCACTCTGGGTTGGAGTCGGAAAGTGATATCCACCAGCGGGACTCGAACACGGTTCCTATCCTCATGTAGTCCGTGACGTTAACCACTACACCACGTAGGTCGGTCATTGGCCAACCCAATATACCTACCAGTCTTGAAACGGATCGTCTAACCACTACACCACCCAGACCGGACTCGTTTATGTCCACCGATGCCAAATAAGTCAGATAATTGCTAGCTTGGACGAGGCGGGTTTTGTCACTGCAGATTTGATCCCCATGATTGCAGATTAACCGTATTTAAACTATTTATGCTCCTAACGCGTGCTAGGCGTGGCGCATTTATATCAGAGATTATAATGTGCAGTTGATGCACGCCAAGATTGTCAGCAACTATTAGTATTGCCGTGTACCCTGTGTTTAATTTCCACCCACGAGATGATTAAAGTCAGTGTCTGTTTGAAAGTCAATACAGAACTGTTCGCTTTATAACAGCAGCATGTCGACTCTGTCCGTATCCAGGTGAGACAACGTGTAATTACTGGGATCCCATTGCTCAAAGAATAATACATTATTTAGCACTTTTGGTGCACAAGCTATAATTATATCCCAGGATGCTTGTTTTGTTGTCGGCCCGCCCAGTCATGAGCGGGGAAATAACAGTGTTTGCTAAATAATATACGTCTGTGCGTATTCTGTAGTCCTAAGCTGGCTATCTATCCATGTACACGTAAATAAATGATCGCAGTGCGTATGCATATATACCGCACTGGACACAGCCTTCAGACTGTCTTTGTATTCGTTAGCGGACTGTGTCCAATTGGGTGGGGGTGGATACGTGCACCGTGAACAAAGGTTAGTCAGTTAATCAGTCAGCGTATGAGGCGTATTCGTAACAATTCGATTTGATCGCAAAGAAACGTCAAGTACTATACGTTAGTCCGAGAAAACTCTTCACGGACGAGGGCTACTAGATGGACATTTTGTTGGCTTGACGACCCTTACAAGAGGATGGTCTAGTCAACAAAATGTCCATTTAGAACCTGACAAGAGGATGGTCTAGCCAACAAAATGTCCATCTATACCCTTACAAGAGGATGGTCTGGTCAACAAAATGTCCATCTAGACCCTTCAAGGTGGTCGTCTAGTCAACAAAATGTTCATCTATACCTTTACAAGAGGATGGTCTAGTCAACAAAATGTCCATTTAGACCCTGCCAAGAGGATGGTCTAGTCAACAAAATGTCCATCTAGACCTTTACAAGAGGATGGTCTAGTCAACAAAATGTCCACCTAGACCCTTACAAGAGGGTCGTCTAGCCAACAAAATGTCCATCTTGACGCTTCAAGAGGTCATCTAGTCAACAAAATATCCACCTAAACCCTTCAAGACGGTCGTCTAGCCAGCAAAATGTCCACCTAGATCCTTGTCAGTCAGTTTTCTCGGACCAGTACAACGTATACATGGGTCTATTACTTTTTCTCTCATCCCAGCAAATGTCAAAGATGAAAAAGGCACATGCGAGTAAACCAGGTGGGACCCATACATCCCCACATATGTACATGTATGTAAAATATTTAAATGTATTATTTTATACTTTATTCTAATGGAGTAAAAGCGTCTGAACTGTGACGCCAATTAGCCACCTGTAAGTGTAACGGGACGTGTTCGGGAGTGAGTGATATAATGAACACTCGGGTTGTGGCTTCATCAAACGACGCTGACAAAATGAAGACTGTAGAGAGAGGACAGGATAATTGCGTTATTACATAACCTTACACGTTTTGCCGACAGCTGTAATGCGTTTAAACGTTTATCCAGCTGGGTTATCCCCAGAGAGCAATTTTTAACTGTGTAATACAATTTTAATGCTTGGTATTTATTGACGTCAATTTTGAAGGAATGTAGGAAGCGGGTGTTGTGCTTGACAAGGAAAAAATTAACATAAATTGATTACGATAGCTTTGCGATATAATTGCCAACCATTACGATGTCTTGTGTACTACTGACCTATAAAAAGTTTGGACATGGATATAATTTATTAAATTGTGTGGTCATGAAATACTTTACAAGTCTGAACTTGAATGGATGTATCTGGGGAGATATAACCCCTTTTATCCACTCCTGGCAGAATAAACAACTTGTTGCGAACACATGGTGTCATCACTGTTCCATTAATAATAAGTATATGCTATATGGGAGAAAACAGTTTTGAAATTAATACTTATTAAAACGTGTTGTTATGCAGTTCCAGTTTTTTTAGTTTATATAATATTATCATTATACGTTTCAATTTTTTTATTTCAGAACATGTTTTACAATGGTTTACTTTTACAAACCATGTTTGTGGTTCGTGCTTGGATAAAATCACACCTGAACGTCAACCAGTACCTTGCCTATCATGTATGCACCTGGGGTCAAATTCATAAAAGCTTGCTAAGCCTAGTTGGTTGCTGAACTGGCTTCTAACTCTAGTTTCTTGCCAAGTCTTATTCATGGGTCATTCCACGTCAGATCATCAGATTTTTTAAGGTTTTGTAACCCACCATCTCAGATTTTCCTGATTTTTGCACC
>JAULBR010087146.1:0-12895 GCA_032355825.1 Melanodrymia aurantiaca
TGCTACCGATACAAACAATTTGACTGGTACGCATCGTGTACTATCACATCATATTCATTTAATGTAGATGCAAACACTGTGTGTCAAAACGTTTTGTGACGGTAGCAGAACGCCTGCGCTATTGAACGCAAGGCTGTAGTCCTGTCCACTCTACAACAGAGAGAGAGAGGCAACAAACCTGGCCTGAGAGTACTACAGTGGATGCCAAGCTGTGGGGATGTGCAAAAAATCTACTACGCCTGACAACCCATTTTGCTAGTAACTGAGAGATAACTCAGAAAGTTATTAGCAAGATAAAAACATCATAACAACAATAATATATCCGGTAAGCAACTGACCTGGGACTTTAATAACAATGAGGGGATCTACCATCGGTAAGATTGTTAGCAGATCTCTGATTGCAGAAAGAAGCATGAGAGAGTGTTATTAGCAAGATAAATCCATCATTAGCATAGTAACATATCCGGTAAGCAACTGACCTGGGACTTTAATAACAATGAGGGGATCCACCATGGGTAAGATGGTGAGGAGATCTCGGATTGAAAATGTTCCTTTAGCATGACGTCTGTCTGATCTGAACGTTCCTGAGTTGAGAAGAGCTACGTCTGCTTTCGTGGCTGTCAACATGATATCCGTTACGAAGTTACCTGCACGCAAAATAAACACAGAGAGAATTTTTAATAAACACCCTTGATTGTTAATTATTTGCTAGTATGACACGTTTACAAAATTTACACGTGTACATACTCAAAATAGCCCCCCTTTAAATGATCTACTACATATTTTTTTCAGAGTGTCAACTAAACACTTACTTTCAAATTCCCTTACTTTACCATTGTCACAATTCACTGCGAAGTACTGACAAAGTTGGCGTAGTCTTTTGTTTTTTTATTATTAACGTTAAATAGTTATAAAATTGTAATTTTAAAACCTGCCTAGACCGTAATATCGAAACAGAACAAAAAGATTTTCTCAGCTCACCTAAATTAGTTTCCTGGCTCCTGATACAGGAAAACCGTCCCTCCAATTCCACTCCCATATCACCAAGATACGTGTCCATTTTAAACTCGATTTGTCCTACAGCAAATATGGTACTCAGTAAATCATATTATATTTGAAGAAAATACCAACTACAATAGATATGTTTGTGCTTTATATTTGCAGACATATTATACTTCTCAAATGAAAGATTAGGCCTTTGAAAAAACAAAGATGTCTAGACTTTCATTTTATGGTAGACACTTAAAAAGGGTCGATGGTTTTTCTTCTTGTTTTCATTCACTTGTTGACTACAAGTCAAGGCCAGCAGTAACGAATGATACCGTCCTCTGTCATCATAGTGTGAATGAATTAATTAATTTTTAACGACACCCCAACTGGTACGAAAAAAGACATCGGCTATTTGGTGTCAAAATATGGTGCGAGTGCCGATAATAGTTAGTACATTTCTAATGAAACTGCTATTGTCTGTAGATGCAGTAGAGTGGAAACATTTGGTGCCGAACTTGGTGATTAAGGCTTTTAAAGCACAGATATGATGCTAAAATAAAGATGTAGACGTACCAAGTTTTTCATTAACAATCTCTGTCATGAGTGGGTCTTCTGGGATACTTGAGTCGATGTCGACGCGTTCCACATGAACATGCCACCGGTGGAGGTCACGGCTTACGGACACCCGACTCAGATTACGGAAGTCGGTGCCACTCTTCACAATGTATTTACCATTCACCTAAACAAGATAAATTGCACAAACACTGAAAACATTTTAGGCAATAATACAGTATTTATAATATACAGTCAAACCTGTCTTAAGCAGCCACCTAAGGGCATAACAATAAGTGGCCTCTTAAGACAGGTGGCTCCTTAATACATGTCGTAATGCACTAAAATAGATGATTCGGGAGAAAATTATGGTGACTCTTTAAGACAGGTGGCTGCTTAATACAGGTGGCCGCTCAAGCAGGTTTGACTGTATAATTAATCTAATAAATATATTATACAAAAAAATGCACGGCTGTAAATAGATCATTACAAAACAAAATCACCAAAAAAGACCAAAAAAAGAGTGTGTAATACAATTCCTATATGTGAAGTTTGATGAGGATCGGATAAGAAATGAAGTAGGTAGCAAAGAGAAGTAATAATTTCTATTTTTAGCAACCACAACCTTGACCTTTGACCTAGACAGGTGAAATGTAAAGGCGTTCAAGATATGATGATAACCCTATATGTGATGTTTCATGAGAATTGGATGAGAAATGAAGTCAGTAGAGTGGCGATATTGTGCGTGATGTAATTACACATGTGCGGATAATAATATAGTGGAGCCTTTTGAAAATTGTTTACAGCTTTAAGATCTATGAATTATTTTCAATGTCTTCAAGGCCTCAGACGCAGTAATATGTATGAAAATTGTTTGAAAATATGTCTGATATAATATAACAACAACAATAACACCTACAACTCTGACATCATAATCATGATCGTGCCCTCCAAGAATAAGATCTATCTCGTCAACACTTTCAGCCAATCGGATGTCATTTGGCCAGCGCATATGGGTTAATGCAATCACAAGTTCTGCTCCCTGAATAAAAAACATGATTTGTCAACAAGAGGCACTGAAATGTCCAACACATGCATCAATAATCATAAATAATTAAAAAAACCCCGTCATTATCATTTATTCACTGTGCGTCTGCCTGAGTATCGATGGGTCGATGTATCGATCCCCCTCAGAGGACCTGTTGGGTTATTTCCCGTTCCAACAAATGATCCACAACTGGTTTACCAAAGGCTGTGGTGTGTGCTATACTGTCTGTGGGAAACTGCACATTAAAGATCCCTTGCTTTGTTGTCGAAGAAGAGTAGCCTATGTGGTGGCAAGTGTAGATATAATTCTGCATTTTACATCGAATAATTGCTGATTAATAATCAATGTGTTCTAGAGGCGTCGTTAAACAAACTTGATCTTTGTACATAAGTATTTTCGAAAACAAAATATTTAATTTTACATGGATAGTCATTTATATTATCCATTTACTTTATGAAGTTTGTTAAAAGTTGGCAATTCGCCATTGATCACCTGATTTCTGAGAATGTTTGCGAGTCGTCTTCCTTCATCTACAAAATCAATAAATGTGACATCATCGGGGTCAATAGTAGCCAGTGTCTCAATCCATTCTTCTTCTACCAAACCCACCAGACCAATCTGCAATAAAGAAACATGATCTACCAGTCAATGCATTACATACATGTATTATTAACGCAATTCCAAATTAGTTGAGGCAATTTGTATGAAAACCTAACACAAATGTGAAAACACGTCCTCCATATAAAAAGTCAAACAGGAAAGAGAATGGGACATGCAGAGTACGATTCAGGGTTTAATCTACCATGCAATTTGGGGCCGGTCACCGGCCCCATTCCCCTAGGGGGAATTCCCAATTTGGAAAAAAAAAAATCCCAATTTCGAAAAAATAAATTCCCCCCAAAAAAAAAATATATAATTTTTTTTTTTTTTTTACATTGACATATCACAGATGACTGGATAAAAAGAAATTCTTTTCTTTATAGTATGAAAAAAACCTACCATTACTCTTTTAAAAGGAAAATACCCAGTCAACATAAGACTACTACGAATAAACAAAATGACGAAATTCCCCTTTTCCTGTCTTAACGCGTTATTGTTTCCCAATTTTCCAAAAAGGGACCCTAGAAAAATGGTCTAGATTATTCCCTGTACTCACATCACATGGAAAAATCACCATTTCAGTCATTCTGTAACAAAACCAATGATATTATCTCAATTTGTCTGCAGCAGGGTTGGAAAAATCCCACCCTCAGCAGTCCGTGACTACATGATCTTGCTCCTGGGCTACTGCTTTAGCATGCGCTGCCAAATAACTATATCAATAAAGCTTTATATAACTTATACTTTTCCAGCTACTTGTATACATGTTTTTACTAACTTTGTACAAGTGTGGATATTTGATAATCTTATTTTTTCACTTTTATGGCTACCTGAACGTGGGTGCTGAGCTACCAGAATGTCGATGTGTGGTAGTGCAAGGGTTACCATTAAAAAGGTATTTTTTCCAACCCTTTGTAGTATTTTAATAAAACTTAATAACAACTCCTTGCTACATGTCATCTTGTATCTTGGTTTAAACAATATTTTATTAAAAAAAATGTGTTGCTTAAGGATTGGTTAACAGGCAAGTGCCTATATTAAGGCCTTTCCCTTGTATCTTGATCCCTTCCGACAGCCTGCAACACACATACATGTACCTATAGATCCGGTGTCATTACAACTCGAATACTATTGAAGAACGACGAACTAACAGAGTAATAAGAATTTGAAAGTGAAAAGATCGGATTATAAATCTCAGTAAGTACTACAGATGAACAGAGTGTGAGGTCGGTAACAAAACTGCATAATGAGAAAATCTTGAGAAGTGAATAACCGTTACGAGCAGCGTGTGAAATGTGTGAATCTCAGGTGACGACGATAAAGGGAAGAGATAAAATCGGGTTTCACATCTTGAAGATGTATCACGTATTGATAAGAAGATGATAGAATTACAGTCAATTCTGTAACAGGTGTAACGAACAAAACCGTTTTCTTTAATACATGTGGTGTAGAAAGTAGTATTCAAAATGGCTGACAGTACTGGCTGTGCATTGTTATTGCACATACAGTGAGTAAGATTTCATCTGTAATGAACACCGATGTAGCAAAGAAACAGCTATAGTACTGCTACATGTATGGAATATAGTATCCAAAATGGCAGACAGTAATAAATAAGTAGGCAAACATTTGGGGGAAAATATAGATTTTGAAAATGTACTATAATAAATCATATACATTGCTGCACATCAAATTGATAATAATGGCTAGTCATTAGTAGTAGCAGGAAAATAGAATATATATTTTATTCACTTTTACAGTGTTTCAGTGGATACGTATATTTTAAAAGTTTATCAAATTTTAAAATTATTTATCGTTCTATTTCACCTCACATCAATCGTTCCCACCATACACAGGACAGACATTGAACAAACCTTTCTATTACGCTTTGGCATAGTGGAACAACTCACGCACAGAACCAAGTAATATCTCCAGAATCACCGCAATATTTGCTGGTTTAGATCATCATTAACATCGAAGTCACACACTCGAAATCAGCTAATATCTCTTTGAACACCGGAATCTTTGCTTCATCTACATCGAAGTCACATACTCGAAATCAGTTAATATCTCTTTGAAAACCAGAATCTTTGCTTCATTTACATTGAAGTCACACACTCGAAATCAGCTCATATCTCTCTAAACACCAGAATCTTTGCTGGATCATTTACATCGAAGTCACACACTCGAAATCAGCTAATATCTCTTTGAAAACCAGAATCTTTGCTTCATCATTTACATCGAAGTCAAACACAAACAATCAGGTACCGAGTGTCTAACAGGAGAAAATACATGTATAGCTAAAACACAGGGAATCAGAAATAACTCTTGTTTCTCACTGAACACCTATACAAACCCCCACACACAAAAAACACAACAGCATACGTCAACTCCATCATCAGGAAGGAAGAATCTTTCAAGTTCAAAATGTTCACAAAAACATACTCGTAAATATACAGTCATACGTGTTAAAAAAAAAAGGAAGATAGATCTGTTAAAGATATCAGTACAGTGGATCTGGGGGTCTGTTTCAAACATGGAGAACTCATTTGAAAACTGGCAAAAACTGCCTCAGCAATTAATCTTATCTTACATGCAAGAGTAATTTTTTTTTTTAATTTCTCACTACATTAAGTGAAGCAACAGGTGAAACTAGAACGCTACCATATATCTCAACAGGTTAATAGAAGCAATCAGATGATCGCAGATTTATCATTATCTTCCAGGTACAAGGTGAGAACAGATTTATCATTACGTTCCAGGTATAAGGTGAGAACAGATCTGAATTAATGGACATTTCAAAATGTGATTCACATGGATTCAAGTCGGCGATATAGTTTTTTTAACGACCACCACTAGAGCGCGTTAATTAAACATGATCTGGAACCATTTGAGTGTGAAAAACACGGTCTTGTGATGATGAAGTGAAGCGAATTACACGTAAGTAAACTTTATGTTAGCAGAAGAGAAAACACTGCCCTGGTTTATTTACATAGTTGGTATAATTGCATAGATTTATCAGACTGCTTATTTACAACTAGTGTGTTTTCAATCATACGTACATCACGAGCAAGAGAGAGTGATGTATGATTAAAAACACATGAGTTGTAAATAAACCGTATTTTGCGTGGTGAAAGAGTATTGTATTTTATTGTTTACAATGTGCAACATTGCTTAAATATTGAAAAAACAAAGAGTTATATATATAAGAGAAGTAAGCTGACAGAAAGACCATCTATGAACATGTCGCATAGGCGAAGTGTGACGTCACACAACGTTGAAGCTTAAAACAATTCATGATGTCATCATGATCATTCTGTTCACAGGTCCATGTTACTACTTGAATAGAAAGAATGGGATTACTCTGTAGTCCATGTGTCTAAATCATTTCGTGTTTGACATCCAACGGCCGATTATTAATTAATTACTGTTCTCAAATGCTGTCGCTAAATATACTTAATATTTAATGAACAAGAAAATAAATTCAGAACCCAAAACAGGTGGAGGTTTTCACAGAACGTATTCATGTGTAACAGTACGATGTGTACATAAAGTTATTAATGTAACATTGGGTTTTCAAGACAAAAAGGACAATTACATGACGTAAGGCCGTAATAAACTTAATCCCACCTCTCACATCCCTGCCCACCCCAATTATTAAGGATCACCACTGGTCTATTTTATTGACAACAAAATATTAAATACATTTTTCAAAACATTTTTTGGTTTATATTTTGAAAATATAAAATAGAAAAAATAGAATTTGATCCCCACCCCCCTTTATAAAAAAGATTTGGATAAAATGAAGAACATATTTTATTATGGCCTAATGTATAAAACATGTAAGTCTTTAATCCCAACCATCTGCTAAATTATAATTACACAACTGATCCTAACATTAGTAGTATACCACAATTATCTTACCCATGAAATCCACTTCTTTAACATTATGTTAAAAAAATATCACATTAGAATATTTACACTCAATCCTGAGCTGTGAGAATGCAATGTATCGCACATGTGTACATCCAGATGCTCTAAGCATGTGCAGTGTTATCCAGTGTGTATTTTAGTCGCAATTAACGAAAGATTCCCTCTTCACATGTATATATATATAAATATAATCATGGCCGATCCAACCCGCTGGCGATGTTCCCTATATTACAACATGGCCAATTCCAGCGAATTATGGATTCCTCAAGGATGCCAGCCGTTGTCTACATGCATGCACAGTATGTGTGTAAGATCTAACACTGTACAGTGGAGGTAAAAATAGTAACCTATTACTGTGAGATGGTGAAGATGAGAATTCCCTGATATATGCCATTTCCAGACTTCTGCATGCCAACAGTGTATACACAGTGGCTTAGATATACAGAGGCTTAGGTACGTTCTGATAGCGATCGCACACAAATAATATACTAATACACAGTCTGACTTTTGTGTTAGAGTCAGCAAAAAGTAAACCATCAGTAAGTACTCTAATTACTAAAGTTTATGTGTATTCGTACGCAATGCATCATCAATGGAATATACACCAACACCAATACAAACTTAAACAAAGATATTTAAACTCATAAAAATAATATTTGACAGTGCTCGCGTTTCGATTGAGCAATATGCATTACATTATAAGGAAAGATCAAGGTTTTATTGCTTCATGGTAAGAAAAAAAACAGATGTGCAAATGTTTGTATGACTGATACGTAGAGGCGAACATTTCAAACATTGTTATATTTTTCTTCATACCACTACAAAAATAAAACTTGAGATTATTTTTATAATTGGGCATTTCTGCCTTTCCAATTTTGACGTTTCTATTAAGTGAAATTACGCTAAGAAGTACTAAGCGTAAGTTGAGATTACTGAAGACATAAAAGAGTTATGATAAATCCATATGGAGATGATCATCTGTCTGGATGCAACTTTAACCATCATGTCTGATGTAGTCATCCCCAAATCAATACACCATCAAACACCGCGCTACTAAACAAGATTACATCAATAACCAGAACACTATCGGCTAATATAACCACAACTCTACCGGCTAATACACAATATGACCACAACTCTACCGGTTTCACAGGAAATCTTCCCCAATGAAAATCTTACCCACCCACAAATGGTATATATACTTAGAAATATACCCCTGGGGGAATATTTCCTAGGATATATACCTCCCCACACCCTTGAAAATCTTTCTGTTCCCAAAGATATAGAGATACATGTACTGCTTCAATGTTCAGGAATTACTGTAATACTAATAATAACAATCAATAACGGCACTTCCAGCACAGAGCCAGTTGAGCATGATGAGCTATTATTAGGTAATACGGTAATGACAAACAACACTTGAATAGTTTTCTCAGAGACACGTAGATCAATAAAGCTTCTAGTAGTTGATTGTCATCGCAGCAAGAACTAAGAACTAACAACGCATCACCAATAACGTCCTTCAATAGAGCAAAGCATCCTGCACAGAAAGAATGTTCTCTGGGGAAATCAAAATTGTCTAAACATTATAGACAAATTCCTATCTATCTTTTACAAAACCATTCAAGAAGTTTTTCATTTGACCATTTTAGTTGATTTGTGTTTCCGACATCTTATCAGCTGATGTGTTTGCCAAAGTAAGAATTCTGGGGTATACATATACAGTGGTGGCCTCAACCAAACAGACACCTAGGCATGGTTAGGTGCCTAGGAACGGGCAGTAATTAACATCGGTGGCTCCATGAGCCTAAACAACACCCGCTCACAATCCTGGTTACTGGCCTGGTATGGATGTCAGTTTTGAATATGTCTCTAGGTACAGTCAGAGGTTGCCCAACCAGAAAAAATTTCATCAATACTTGTGTCAGTCATCTGCCTAGGAGGTTTTGGCGATCTGCCGAAGTCTATGCGACAGTTTGGTTGAGGCAACCACTGCATGGCGTGATAAACAAATTGCATTTTGTTGTAATTATTATGTCTACAAAACATATATATTTTTTATATAAAACAATGTTTACATGTTTATTTATTTTATAATATAAATCTCCTAGTTATCACTGTGTGGAGAATCTTTTCTACATTAATCATTACTCAAAATGAATTATTTTGACACTTTGCAGGTAAAAAGCTAACATTAACATTAAAATTTGTGTTAAAAACATCGATCTACAGTTCATCAAAGTTCTATTTTAGGATTACAAAGCGATGCATGGGTTTAAAACCAATCCTAACTTAATTCTGATTGTGACAAACATTGGAATTTAATACCGTACATGCACTGTCCCTAAAGCTGCAACACACAAGTTAATAATAACCTACACATTATTAAAGAGAAAATCTATTTGCTCTTTGTGTATGATTTCCAATTAATTGTGGATGCTCCTGCACTGGTTGGCCAGACACGGAGCAACTGAGCGAGTGTGTGTGTGAGCGAGTGTGAGTGAGTGAGTCAGTGGGCAGACAGGCATGTACGGTAGCTTCACACCTGAATTAACATGTCTACAGGTTAGATTCCAGACAGATCAATACTATATCTCCCATCACCTGCAATTCATTGAACAATAAGAATATCCTCAGCTTACTCTGCAAGTGGTCCCACAACCCTCTTTAATAATAATTCTGCTATTACTAATACGCTTTGCACGGTATTTGTACCGGCCTCCATGGCACAGTGGGTAATACATCAGGCTTCAGACTGGTAGGTACTGGGTTCAAGTATCATTCGTGGATTATCGGATTTCTAATCCCAGTACCGGATCCAACTCAGAGTCAGTGCCCTGCAAGGCTCAATGGGTAGGTATACTTACACCGACAAATGGTGTCACAAAGGCCATGGTATGTACTGTTATATCTGTGGAAAAGTGTTGGAAAATGCTTATTACTTGCTGCATATCAAATAGGAGTAGCAGGTTTCCTCTCTCACACTAACTCCTGTCCTGGCAGTCGAGCTGGACTGCACGTCTAGGACAGACGTGCTTGAACCTTAATTGGATATAAGCACGTAATTTATATATAATAACTAACTAAGGCATATCATAAAATATTGTTTGTTTCCGGTTACCCGACCAATCCTAATTTGAACCTGCCGACCCTAAATGTGTTTTCGTATGTCCAAAATATTTTTTAATATAACATCGATTTCTACGAAAACATTCCAAAACTATTAACACCTGTCAACACCTATTTAATATCCATAAATAAAATTATTTTCCAAAATAAAATGTTTTTCCTACCTACCTACATGTACCGGGTACCCTATATTTTTCAAGCACGTAATAGGAAACGAGTAACTTTTTTTCCCCGGCCTAACTAGCATGTGTTACTCTTGCCTAGAGTGTACAGTATTGGCATTGCATTCCGGCCTTTGTGGGGCTGTCAACCCGATGCCGCCACATAAGCTACTCTCACTGAACAGCAAGGGATCTTTTATGTGCACTTTCCCAGACAGGATAGCACACACCACAGCTTTTGATAGACCAGACACTGATCCCTAGTTAGAACAAGAAATATATCAACGGATCCACAGAAAAGGATCGATCCATCGACCTATTTGGCTTCAAGTAGATGCTCTTATGTTGAGCTATGAATGAATGTACAATATAAAAGTGTTAGAACATTTACAAGATTTCCATCACCTTGACTTTGATCATGTACAATGTATGTTCCTATGTGAACTTGAGTTAAGTCTGATGATATACCAGATTTCCACGTACCTGTATGATCTTACGTGTTAGTAATGCTACAAGATTTAAATATAAGCATGTAGTTATGACTAAATAACTAACCTTCGATGGGCAAATGTTTTTAACGGTTCATGCAAAAAAGACCAATAATCATTATAAATAAAACTACATACATTGATACAAGTACTTGTATAACAACTCAATTTCTACTGCATCATAAATTTGCAAGGAACCTGTCCACAAGAAAATTTCAACTGAATGTTAAACGACGGCTTCAAATGAAATGTCTGTGATCTGAAAGCTAGATCTATCTGATCATTTCCAAATATCCATAATACACGTAATATGTGTCTCGGCTACAAGAGACACAGAAACACGTACAGACAGACAGACAGACCAACAGACTGAAAGCAATCACCAGAGTTCAAATAGATGTAGGTCAGGCAATGCCATCAACCGGTGGCCATATTGCCAGTACCCAGCAATGTCAAACAAGATTGAGGACGCTAAAATCAATCGACAAATGCCATGCTATAAAAGATGAAAAGGCAAATATTGCGGCCGATATCTCGGACACATTCAATAAGTGAAAGTAATAAATAGTTCTCTTACCATCCTGCCTCCTCGGGGTGCTCTTAAAGAGCAAATTTAGGAAAAAACACTTTTTGTAGTTACGTTGGCATTATGACTCAAAATGCAAAACAGACCCCAGGATCTGTAGCTGAAAGAAGCATTCTGATTGGCTGCCAGCGATAGCATGTCTAAATTATCAAGCTTCAATACTCATTAATAAAGCATGGAAGCCGTCTGCTGCATAACACAAACAAGTGGTCAGAACTCACAAATGCTAATTACTAAACACCAGATGTACATAACTGTGTCGCATTATTTTTACATGTATATACGAATGAAATAAGAATAAATTGTGTATGATTATTGCTATTGAGTTCCGGTAGATTGCGACGTATTTGATCATAATGGTGGTATATATCAGGACATGAATAATGCGCAGAATTTGCTGCTTTGTGCTCTGATAAGGTTTCCTGGAAGCAGCCGGAATATCGATCCGTATTGATCGAGCTCACATCTAATTACTAAATTACGGGAAACATCAAGGTCTCTGCAAGAACTGGCGAGTTCCTTCTGGAAGACGTCCTCGGTAGCTGTGAGACGAGTTACTGCTGTCGGCCGTCTGTCGGCCACTACAACCAACGTGTCACAATCGTGTCAGAGATCAGCTGGTTTTTCTTTGTCACCAGTGTTACGGGATTTAGCCACAGGAGGCAGGATGAAGTGTAGTGATGGTATTTAAATCTGCTGCTGCTATTGCAGATGGATGCCAATACAAGACAGACACAGGCAGGGCTTCTAGAATTTAAAAAAAATTCACTGGCCATGGGGCAATGAAATTTTTAAATTCACTGGCCATGCTTAAATATTCACTTGATAAAGTATTTGTTTACTGGTCCGAGTCAGAAAAATACTGGTCATGGGCATCGGCCACCGTATTCTAGAACCTCTGCACAGAAACAAATCATTTTAGCATAGGCTCATTTTCACAATCTGATTAACAAACAATACATAACCACAGACGGGGAACTAACCCAAATGAATTTCAAATTGAATTGAAATTAGAAATATTATGACCATATTAAAAGATATTATTGACATTTTCAATACAATGTGTGATCATATAATTAAAACATGAGTGGTCATATAAACAGTCTCTTATGAAAACAAGTACTGTACATCCAATTTTATTTATAATTTATTACAACGTGCTACATTGTAAAAAAAAGTTTAAATGAAACAAATAATCAGATAGAAAAAATATTGTCTATAAATTATTACAAACTCCTGTACTTGTATTGAGAGGTGTAAGTCAAACGACGGGCTAAAATTATACGTATACAGAGGCAGATCTAGGGTGGGGCCTCTGGGGCCCGGGGCCCCTCACCGCCACTAAATTTTGAGTAATAATTTTGTTATATATATTATTTTTTTATTTTTACGTTGGTTTTGAAATTTCTCT
>JAULBR010087157.1:0-12890 GCA_032355825.1 Melanodrymia aurantiaca
CCTATGTGACCATGTGTCAATATAACCATGCGTCTGACGTCCAATAACCGCTGATTTATAATCGATGTGTTTCTAGTCATTAAATAAAACAAACTTTACTTTTACAATGTCGATATACCGGTAAACTATATTATAATTATATGTAGCAGTGTTGGTATAACGTGTTCCTACTGGCTTCACGTAGAGGGAACTTCCCTTTAGCTCAGTTGGTACAGCACTTTTGTCTCACAAGGGGGGTCCTGGTTCGATTCTCCTCAGTGGGGGTTGACATGTTTGTTACATTTGGAGCCGACATAGGGACTGGGCGTGTGTTCTTAACACACGAATACAAATATAACCCGTTCAGAACCTATAACAGCTAAACTGCCTGTGTGGATTTCATGTTTCAGATGTCAACATGACCCCGCGTGACCCCCAGTGGATTGGGGCGTGGTGGCTCGGATTCTTGGTGTTCGGCGCATGCGGATTGGTTGTTGGTTTGCCTTTGATTTTATTCCCACGACGAATGAGACCACGTGACAGAGCGGAAGTCGCCGATGAACGGAGAAAACCGAAGACCGCGCCTCGAGAAGCTAAACGTAATTCTAGTCTTAACAATATAATTATAGTGGATACACCGCGACTGTTTTATCATATCATAATTTACCAGTACGAGTTGATAACACGAATACAATCCGAGGGGTGTATTCTTTTTATCGTTCGTTATGATTCGGTCTAATCGCCATAATTATGAACATACATTAAATATGTTTGTTTCAGGTATGGGGCAGTCACTACTGCGACTGTTTACAAACACAATATGCATGGGTCACGTGGCCTGTTTGTCACGTGATCTGTCTGTTTCAGGTATGGTGCAGTCAATATTCAGACTGTGTCACGTCATATGTTTGTGTCACGTGATATGTTTGTGTCACGTGATCTGTTTGTGTCACGTGATCTGTTTGTGTCACGTGATCTGTTTGTGTCACGTGATCTGTTTGTTTCAGGTATGTGGCGGTCGCTATTCAGACTGCTCACGAACCCGATCTACATGTGTCACGTGATATGTTTGTGTCACGTGATCTGTTTGTGTCACGTGATATGTGTGTGTCACGTGATCTGTCTGTGTGTTTCAGGTATGTGGTGGTGTCTACTGCGACTGTTCACCAACCCGATCTACATGTGTCTAGTTCTACACAACTGTGCGACGTTCTTCTCGGTCAGTGGGATGCTGTCCTTCCTGCCCAAATACCTGCAAGTCCAGTTCTTGATGCCGGCCTGGAAGGCCAACATGACTCTCGGTAAGGCAACTATATTTGTGTAGGGCTATGGGTTTTTTTGGGGGTTTTTTTCCCCTCGAGTTGATAATAATTATGTGCCTTCAATTATGATTCCTTTTCGTCATCACTATTAGAACCACTCTCATTTTTTTTTTTTTAAATTTCAAAGATTTATTTAACAACACTCAGACAAAACATACGTAGTATGTACATATATTACGTATGTACATATATTACGATGTTATGGTGGTATATCACAGATCATAATAAAGTATATACATGCCCAGTGTTATAATAACGTCACACACGACAGGTGCGTGAAACAGTCTGCGCACTTGCACCACACAAGCCTAGCAATGGAACATGGACGTAATATACATCACATCCACACATCAACGATATTACGAATGAATGAAGCATTGGTTGTAAGTGCCTGTATCCAATTAAGGTTTAGACACCCCCACCATGAGTACGGTCCGCCATCAAAGGCCGGGACCCGGTGCCGAGGCTGTACTCATGGCGAGTGGGGGGGAGGGGGAGGAGATAAGTTGGAGCTATTGAAATTTGGAATATTGAGCATGTCTGGACTATTAAGTATTTATAAGCCAAAAAAAGGGAAATTTGATTGCGTCGTTCCAAATTGATATCTTTTGGACGCGTTTGATTGGTTCGCCAAAAATTAAATGGTGGTCAGACTATTTATTGGTATAATAGATTGGAAGCCTGGTCTAAAGTTTGATTTAAAGTCCGAACGATATTACGTCCATTTATGTTTTTTATAAAAATGTGATTTGGACTAGGATTGCTAGGTATAGCGTTATTATATTGTGTCGGACCTATATTCCTACAGACTTGTATTCCTATTACACCGGTTATTGTCTGTGAACAGGAAGTGTGAACGCGCTGTTTTCATCGCTTGGTACGGTGGTGGGCGGGTTTCTCACCACCAGGTACAAACTGAGTCCACTGAAGTGTCTCAAACTGTCCATAGTTCTCAACGTGGTGGCGACCGTGTCCAGTTCTCTCGGCTTCTTCTTTGGATGTCCACAACCAGAGCTGAACACAGGAACCGTCACCAAACAGAGGTAAACGATACACATACAGAATACAGTTTGTTTGCTTGACGACACCACCACTGTGACGTCACGTTATGACGTAATTCTGACTATGACGTCATGCATTGTGTTTGTTTGACGACACCACTACTGTGACGTCACGTTATGACGTAACTCTGACTATGATCTCATGTAGTTTGTTTGTTTAACGACACCTCTGTGACGTCATGTTATGACGTAACTCTGACTATGACCTCATGTAGTTTGTTTGCTTGACGACACCATCACTGTGACGTCACGTTATGACGTAACTCTGACTATGACGTCATGTAGTTTGTTTGTTTAACGACACCTCTGTGACGTCACGTTATGACGTAACTCTGACTATGACGTCACGTAGTTTGTTTGTTTAACGACACCTCTGGAACACACATCTTATTGATCAGCGGTTATTGGTTGTCAAACGCGCCGTTATATCGGCACTCAAGGTCACATATAAAACCCGCTGCCGCCACATAGGCTACTCTTATTCGAATAACAGCAAGGATATTGTGTGTGCACTTTCCTACAGACAGGATAGCGCCCATCATGGCATTTGCTTAACAAGTCGTGGATCACTGGTTGGAATATACATAGCGATGTATGCGCTATACTGTTTGTTTTATCGTCCACGTCTGATGGTGTTTGTTATAAATTGCTATGACCTCCTATTTGACGTCACGAAACCATGATATATTACCGCGCATTTTCAGTTCCAATGACGTCACCACACTACATTCAATGTAATGCACTATTGCCTATTTTCAGTTCTAGTGACGTCACCACTACGTTCTATATAATGCACTATTGCGTATTTTCAGTTCCAGTGACGTCATCACACTACGTTATATGTGATACGCTATTGCGTATTTTCAGTTCCAATTGCGTCACCAACCTACGTACTGCTTAATGCACTATTGCGTATTTTCAATTCCAGTGACGTCACGACACTGTGTTCTACGTCATGCGGATGTGAACAAGTTGAATACTTTCCAGTGTGTGGACAAAATGGTGTGGAATATTTCTCTCCTTGTCACGCGGGTTGCAGCAGCTATAACACGTTTGTGAGTTGTCAGTCATTATAGGATATCATAGAGAATAATACACGAGTGGTCGTTATATATCACTGATCTTATAACGAGTGGTTTCAACACGTATTCATCGAGCGAAAGCCAGTTGGATACGATTGTAATCACGAGTTATACGATCAGTGATCTCTAACGGACACGAGTGTAGTTTAGACAAATGAAATTATCTTTTGCAACTATGAATTATGTGGACAGTAATGTTGTTAAACGCATCGCGTGACGTGAAATGAAACGTTACTTCACACAGTGTTGAACGAATGAACCCCGCAGTCAAAACTTATGACGTCATAGGCAGACACTCAGTGAAAAGAGCACCGTGGAGCAGCCAATCACGTCTTAGATAGCGGTACGTCATAGTGTGACGTCACAGTGGCGTCGTTAAACAAACAAAACTTGTTTTATATTTAACAGGTATCTTAACCTCCACTGGAGAGGTGTGAACCAGGATCCTCATGAGAGGCAAGTGCTCTACCGATTGAGCTAAAGGGAAGTTCCCTCTAGCCGAAGCCAGTAGGAGCTCTTTATACAAACACTGGTTACACATCAAATAATCAATTTGTTCCAGTGATGTAGTTAAAAACAAACATACTTTATCGTTTTAGCACGAACAAAATGAGAAGCCTTTTGGTCGAGCTTCACTTTTAAAGGGTGAAGAAGAAGAAAACGCAAAGTACAGCACGAATGACGAGGATGATGGCAAAGATGGGGAGGATGGTGAGGGTCTGGTGCCCAAGTATCACATCAGCTTGCTCGATCAGCACAGTGAACTGAAGAAGAAAGCTGAAGGTATGAAATAAATGGGTGATTCCATGGTGGTATTTGTCACATCCGCAATAATATTTTCTCTTTGTTATGTAAATACATGGAAATATTATCAAATTTCATTAATTTGTTTTGTACTGCAAATTGAAATTCTTAACAGTTGAATTATCTAACAACATAGTGTTTTGTCATAACTAATCAAAATGATGAAAAATCGTTGCGGACGGGACAAATACCATGGAATCATCCTGTTACAGATTCACAGTATCCCTGTATCTTGGGATTACCAGATTGCAAATTTGGATACCTGAAGTAAATTTCACAAAACATTGTAAGTCTAGTTTACGACTAGTTGTTGATTTAAACGTAAGAAGAGAAATTTCTATCAATAATGGTTAATAATAGGACTATGGTTAGTAGCTGAGAAGTCTTGGGTTTTTGGTAATTTGTGACATATTATTTGCGATCGCTATTCGTACATGGCACCAATTATGTTTAATTATATTATGGAAAATACTTTTAGTCCGAGATCCTAAAATCTGACCAATATCCAACTAGGATTAAAAAAATTAATAAATCTATAATATTTACATTTTATTCCTTTATTTTGAATTGGCTGCAGAAGGTACTGAATAATCTTGGCTAGAATCATGCATATTCAGCATGTAGTTCAAAATATTTGAAACCGAAATAATATGTCGAGTTCTTTTATTTGATTGATCTATAATTAAATGTTTTTGTTTACAAAATTATTAAAAATCATTACAAAAATGCTTGTAAGCTTTTTATATGTTTTTAAAACATAATTATTTTTACAAATTCTTCCTACTCACGGTGGAATAAACCATGTTGTCATTTCAGCTAGAAAAGAAACAACCAGAGAAAAGATACTGAAAGAAGAAGAAAAGATTCTGGAGAGTGTGGCCCAAAAGAAAGGTAAATTAAAATCTTGTCAAAGCATTTTATTTTTTAAATTTTCGATCCCTGAGTCTTCTCATATTTTCACTAATAGTCATCATGGGGTTTGGAAAAAGATTCACATGCATGTACTTGTTAACGGAGAGAATCTTACACATCCAATCAAATAGTTTCGTGAGAAGTTTTTAAAATCCAGGAAGGAATTATTAATCCAACACCAATTCAGATATAGGGCATACCAGCAATGTAAGTCATTCAACTTTACACTGAGAATGTTAATCCCATTTATATATAAGTAGGACATTATACTGTATAACCAGAAATGTTCGTGGTTTGAGGACTAAAAGCAATTCGAGGTTTCTTATTTTTGAAGTTTGGCAAATTTGGTTTGAGAGGTTTCTTATTTTCGAGGTTTTACCAATCTCATCATCTGGTTTACAAGAATGGTTTTTTTAATTTATTATTAAACGTGAAAAAGCTTTCTTACCGTGCCACAGTGAATTACTGACACAAACTAAATACTAGTATTCTGTTTTCTGCAGCTCTGATGGGTGTGGCAGAGTTGGCAAAAGGAATTTCCTACGTTGACTCTATCAAGACTGGGTTCGTTTGTTTTGGATTTATTTATAATTACATGTACATGATGTCATTGCTTGTGATAGATTGCAGCATTTCAAACCAGCAATTACCTGTTTGTCCAAGTAAAAATTGCCTGAGACAAGCAGGGTAAAGCTTAATTGTATGCCATCCATCTATGGGGCATTTCATGGTATTTGTCACTTTGTTTCTCTTTGTTATGTAAATAAATGCAAATATCAGATTTTATTAATTTTTTTGTACTGCAAATTGAAATTCCTAACAGTTGAATTATCTAACAACATACATTGGTAGTGTTTTGTCTTAACTAACCAAAATGATGAAAAACAATCGTGACGGACGTGACAAATACCATGAAATGCCCCATTAACAGGTATTAACAGGTATTGAGCTGCAGGTATTAAAAGTACACTTAAAAGGTATTAACAGGTATTAAGCTACAGGTATTAAAATTACACTTAACAGGTATTAACAGGTATTAAGTTACAGGTATTAAAAGTACATTTAACAGGTATTAACAGGTATTAAGCTACATGTATTAAAATTACACTTAACAGGTATTAACAGGTATTAACAGGTATTAAGCTACATGTATCAAAATTACACTTAACAGGTATTAACAGGTATTAAGCTACAGGTATTAAAATTACACTCAACAGGTATTAAGCTACAGGTATAAAAATTACACTAAAGAGGTATCAACAAGTATTAAGCTACAGGTATTAAAATTACACTTAACAGGTATTAACAAGTAGTAAGCTACAGGTATTAAAATTACACTTAACAGGTATTAACAGGTATTAAGCTACAGGTATTAAAATTATACTTAACAGGTATTAACAGGTATTAAGCTACAGGTATTAAAATTACACTTAACAGGTATTAACAGGTATTGACAAGTATTAAAATTACACTTAACAGGTATTAACAGGTATTGACAAGTATTAAGCTACAGGTATTAAAATTACACTCATAAGTTTAAGTAGTTGTAACATGTTTTGGGGCAATAGAATATTGTATAATAATTAATCAAATTTAAATATTTTCACATTTTCTTGCTTGGAGTATCGATATTTGCATAACTAAAGCATAGAGTAAAATTCTAAAAATGTAAAACTAAATAACAATTTATAAATAATTAAAATCATGTTTTATTTCTTTCTATGCATTTAATACGTTAATATCCACTTGTTATCTCTCTTGTGACGTGTTCAACTTGCCATGCTTGAAGATATAATATATAATCATCTTTAAAACCGTGCCTGTGTTATTTCGAAGTAGAAGGAAGGAATAATTTCAAGAAATCGGTGTTTCGAGATGGTGAATGATTGTCAGTTTATTCTGATATAACACAACTGTACATTAATATATATTTCCAGATAGACAGTTTTTAAGATTCCAAATTAATGATATATATATTATATATATATGGAGATAAGTAGGATATTTAAGATATCGTGATCACAGTTCGAGATCAATTATAGCCAGTTTATTCAGACAAGCATCGAGATATAAGTATTATTTGAGATTTCAAAAATGACATGCATACATCAAGATAAGCAGGGTACTTGAGATTACATAGTTCAAGACATCAGTAGTACGAGATAACCATGAAAACTCTGGTAAATGATAGCCAGTTTATTCAGACATACATCGATATATACATAGTATTTGGGATTGCAAAGATGACATATACATCGAAATAAGCATGGTATATGAGATTATACATTTCGAGATATCAGTAGTTCGAGATAACCATCAAAGAAGCTGTTAACTGATAGACAGTTTATTCATTGTAAGATCAGTGATTTCTAATATTATCTGTGTAATAATATCTGTGTAATATTATCTATGGGGTACTAGATACTAGTAATCATCAAAGAGGCTGATAACTGATAGCCAATGGGATACATTCCTCAATTATCTACCCCGAGCAAACAGCCAATAGGTGGCGCTTATGATGAAGGTCGTCTGTCCCATTGTCTGATTTCAGTTTAACAGTGTTGAGTAGTTAGGCAAGGGATGGCAGATAACGTCGTTGACATTATTACTAAACAAAACAAATCATTTTAGTGTTTATGACTACTGTTGCTGTTCATATCAAATTATAATAATATTACTATTTATATCGGGTAACTAGTGTTTATTGGACGTATGCATGAACAGTTACTGTTCACTACATTATACATATCGGTGTCACAAAAATAACACATGGTGAACGCGTAGATTGGAGATCATGTAAACCTACCGCTCAATCAAGTCTCCTCGATACTGTAATTCGCTGTACAAATTCGCACACTGACCTTCACCGCCTTGTAGCCCTCTATCGGTCCTAAGGGGGAGGCTACTCTATATGTTCTATTTTGAAGCCAAGAATGTACCCTATTTATTCATTGTAAGAGCAGTGGTCTCTAATATTCTCTGTGTAATATTCTCTATATGTGTGGGTATTAGATAACCATCATCATCACTGGTAAGTGACATCCAGTTTACGCATACATCCCGATATCCATTGTATTCAATATTACAAACTTCGAGATAACAATGTATAACTATTCTCTAACGCCAAGGATGCATACTTGATTGATATTAAGGGCGATTCCATGCTATTTGTCAGGTCCGGAACCATGGGCGTCACTTGGTGGGGGACAGGGGAGACATGTCCCCCGTCCATTTTTTGGAGTTAGGGGGACTAACATGCAATGGTCCCTCCCCCCACACTTTTCTTTAGAAAATGACTCCCATGTCCGGAACGATTGTTTTTCATCATTTTGGTTAGTTAAGACAAAACACTATGTTGTTAGATAATTCAACTGTTAGGAATTTCAAATTACAGTACAAAACAATTAATGAAATTGTATAATATATACATTTATTTACATAACAAAGAGAAACAATTGTTCCGGACGTGATAAATGCCATGGAATCGTCCATTATATAGTAACATGCATTTAAGGTACATACAACATACTGTAGGACAAGGTGGCTTTTATAGACACCCTAAAAGGCATGGAGTTGTTTCCCTCTTACGCCGTTGCACAACGGCCTGAGTGTAAATAAATTCTGTTCTGTTCTGTTTGCAAGAGACGTATCTGAAGTGACCTGTATGGAGAGGTTATTGATCCAATATGTCCGTCATTTCTAACTTGGCAGCCATTAAATGTTTTAGCGGATTGTTTCGTTTTTTTTGTCAACAGCTGCTTGCGACCGTATTTGGCATTCTTTAAATCTTTCTCTGCAAATATATTAATTGATGCAAGGTGTTAATCTCTTTATATGTTAACTACCTCAGTGGTTTGAAACATTAATTACATGTATAAATGATTATAAGTTTTATTGAAAAAATGTTAACATTGTCGGCACAAGATATATGTGCACCAAACAATCCTCGACAAATAATATGTCAGCCATTTTGAATTGTAAGATCCACACGAAACATGTAAATTTTCAATTTTTGAAATAAAAATATGTGGATTGAAGAAAACCATCACGAAATCTCACGCAATTAACATGAGTATTAAATTTTGTCCTTTAGTAGCTTCACAATAATTATTATATCTTTGATTCTTCAAATACATATGTTGTAAATTAACAGCATTTTTAAAGAATGTTTATTTTACGCATAATATGTAAGACATGTTACCACTTGTGTTATTAATTCGATCTCTGGCCTAAACTATGTTTTGATAAACAACGAATATGTACTTTATTTTAATGCTTTTAACATTTTTGGTATAAATATTCCAGCCGTGTTCAATGTTCTCAATTTCCAGAAGCTTCATAAAAAAAGTTAATATAATTTTTTTTTTTTTTCAAAGTTCGTTCGCCAACTTTTCTGAAACTCTGATATGAATAGCCACCATGAAGGCAAACCTGATTGATGATGATGTTTTAAATCCAGGGAGTTATATTTTAGAATGAATAATGCATTGGAAATTATACTAAGTTCAAAAGAATTTATAATATGAACTCCAAAATGGCTAGCAATCTCAGATATACACTGTGGAAGTTTTTGACTGTGCGAATCAAATAATAAATATCAGTGAAAACGATCGCAAGGTTGGGATCTAAATGGTTTAATGTTAGCGTGTCTCCTGAGCTTTCGGAAGATCTTCATAGGATAAATAGCGCTTAAGATCCTAACGTGGAAATGCTTGTAAATACCAAGTTATGACCACGGTAGATCTTCTAAATACATACGGGAGACGTATCGTTGGGAATAGCTAACATTAATAGTAATCCACATGACTGAAAAGTAAACTTTGGGATTCGAAGCTATAATTTGCGTTCATCCCTCATAATCCAGATGTTACAGCACAGGGATGTGTTTTATGAAGTGTCTCAATCAAAGTTTAGCGCGGTCCTTCGCATTTCTTTGTAACGCCGTCTGTTCGGAGTATATTGGCGCGTGCGACGCACGTTCCTGTAGCGAGCAGACGATAATATACAATATTTTGCAGACACCGATCTGGAGAATATGGAAATGTTTTGTTTATTTCTGATTTAGTTGGTGATTTACAGGTAAGAACTGTCGCTGGTCTTCGGTGCATCAATTAGCTAATGTTACAATAAAGTAAACACTGTGAGAAAATATTTCTGAAAAAAATATAGCCATGATAATTCTATAATTCGAAATTGAATCTTTGTTTATGTTAAACAACTACCACGCTTGTGGATGAATGAAAGGGTAATTAAATCATCGTGAAAAATTATTGCTCCGTTATTTTTTTCTATCTTTAGGAAAGTAAATAAAATTATGTTTTAAAAAAGATATTGCAAAAGTAAAGGAACTGAAACATGTTTGCAAAAAATATAAAATAAATAATATATATAAAATTATTTAAGTTTGATATATTTCTGCTGTAGTGTATCATAATAATTATATTATATGAATAACATATTATATTAACGTTTGATATATTTCTGCTACAGGGTATCATAATATTATGCATTAATTAGATGATTATATTAACTCCCATTTAACGTATCATGCTTATTGCAAATTTTATGTGACTGTTTAATACGCCCATTGCCGAAATTAGAGATGTCAATTTTATACTTATTCGTGCGTGTAGTTTGCTTATTTTGTAGACAATTTTAATACATAATTATATTATATAAAAGTAATCGTTTTGCAAATATTATAATATATAAACATTCTTTGAATTTCAGCAAAATTATATTCTAATTGCGCATTACTTTACATTCATTCAACAAATATATTAAATTAATATTTTGTGTCAGGTTTTAAAATTTTGTCATTTTAAAGACATGTTTTCTGTATTTTAATAATAGTAGCAAATATTGCACTTTTTCTAAAATGTTTAAAAATATGCCAATTTTCTGCTTATTTGAAGTTTTAAATATAATATACGATAACAAGATAGAAACAATATTTTAAATTAATGTTTGCAGTTGCAATAATAATTATGATTATAAAATATTTTTATCGTTTTTAATGCAATTTTGTTTATATTCTCAAAAAATATAAATGCTTATGTAATTCTGAAATATATTAAACTAAACTAAAATTGTCTGCCTACAATAACCAATACGATAAAAAAAAATGGACAAAAGAATAGTTATGTTCCAGATTTCAAAATTATATATTTAATATTATTATCTTTTTCGCTTTTAAAAAACTATTCAAAAACATAAAGTTTTCAAAAATAAGGTATTGGCAAAACAAAATTTCTTTGTTTGGTTATCCATCGCAAACGCCTATCTCAGACGGCAAACCCAAATTTTTCGCGTTTCAACGGTTTGCTCTGTGTTATGATTTATGTGACATTTAGATAACCTAACTGAACATCTCAAATCGTATCCAAGATGATTCTTGTCACTTAAAATGTGATTTAGGCACACTTAATCTTCCAAGTGAATACCAATGATTCATATGTAATCTTGTCCATCCATACAGCCTTCTGTACGCGCCCGTCTGCCGAGGTTTACACATCTTCGGCTGTTTGGTTAGCACCTTTCACCGAAGCTTACCGAGGATTTTGTGGTCTTTATATCACGTTACTTAGTGAATTACGCTCGTGACAACATCGACTGGCTCCAGGCAACTGCACCGGGCACCCGTCACAGACGACATTTTCTGTCACAATTAAACATTTTCTTCTTCTTCACAAAATATAGTAATTTCCACCCATTGAAATACATACATAATATACAAACTCAAAAGACTTATCAGTCAATAAAATGACGTAGGAAAGAAAGTCACAGAAAAAAATGTCGCAGAGAAAAGTAACAAAATAACTTAGCAAAAAAAGTCATAGAAAAAAATACCCAAGGCATAAAAAGGACCCAGAAATTTATGTCCAATTACATGTTTTTTTGGTGTCAATTCGATCCTCTAATATAACAGTTGAACAATGTTCAAAATAATTATTAAAATACAAAAATATAATAATACGACCCAAGCACGTCTATCAAAAACAAAATAGTCAGTCACACACATAATTATGTACTCCAAAAGTTTGATTGTTGATAGCATGTAGAAAGTTTGCATGTTATACTAGCCAGTCAGATACTTACTGTTTATGTGATAATCAGACATGGAAACACATTTGTAAATATGTATATAATTATAATTAATATTTACATAGTAAACGTTTTTAAATTTGTGTTAAAACAGAGGTCAGAATTTTTAAACACACTTTAATACCTCATTTTATTTAATCAGTAAAACAGTTAGCTATGTATTATACAATTATATGCTATAAGTAATTTAAATTAAAATATATGCATGTACATGTTTAACTAATATTGTGTATTATTACGGTTCAACATCCTTTATTATAATTATATATGTCATTTGTCATTTAAATTAATTATTTAACTTTAGCTTTTGTTTTCTGTGATTTTTAGTGACTTTTATCCTGTGACTTTTATCCTGTTATGATTTTTCATTTATTCCGATCACGAACTAGAGAACCCACTTTCCCAGAACAGAACAGAACAGAACAGAACAGAACAGAACAGAACAGAACAGAATTTATCGTGCCCCAGCTCCTTGTACGCATTCGCCAAAATATTGTGTACATGACAATTCCACTATTAGTGTTCTGGATTATGAAATATCTAATACACTACACTGTAAAAAAAAAAAGTTAACGTTGAACCAAAAATTGGATGTAACTCTGCTGCATCCACTTTTTGGTTCAACA
>JAULBR010087168.1:0-12890 GCA_032355825.1 Melanodrymia aurantiaca
CCATATGCCCCGAATGGGACTTGAACCCAGTACCTACCAGCCTGAAGTCCGTAGCGTTAACCACTGCACCACGGAGGTTTGACATCCATTGGCCGGTGATTAATTAATCAATGTGTTCTACTGCTGTTGTTAAATAAACTTAGTTTATCGTTTATACATTTTAATTTGACATCTTTTTCCTTTTACCACATGGGGTCGTTCAGTTCCATATATCGATGCACGTTACACATGATTTGGCCTCAACCAACACGTTTAACGATCAAGATAAGAGACAATATTCAGTTTGCAGCCAGGGATAGTAACACCGTTGTTACATATCTTTTGCTTACAATATCAATCATTTTACAATGTACTAGTTAGTATGTCCAATGTTTTTAATGGGTGATTCAAATGTTTGTAGTAGCTATATTTATTTTGGCATAGAATATGTTTTTATCAAACACAAAATCTATTTGAATAGCCAGAAACACATTACATAAAAAATTATACAGATGTTGATATTCTAAGCAAAACAAATGATATGGGGATTTAGTTGAGTAATAGTGTGTGAGTCGATCCTCTGCAGAAGTCCTGTTGGCTTTTTTCTCGTTCCAACTAGTGGTCCACAATTGTTGCATAAAGAGTGTAGACTAGTATATATGTTCCATTCTGTCTTTGTACATATAACTTTAAGATAAATCGTTGCTAATCACACAGGGACTTGTATTAAGTTATTTACAGAGCCCAACTGTACTATCATGTGTGTGTGTGCGTGCGTGCGTGCGTGCGTGCGTGCGTGCGTGCGTGCGTCCATACATACATACATACATACATACATACATACATACATACATACATACATACATGCATACATACATTCACACGCATGCACACACGCATGCACACACGCATGCACGCACGGATGCAGACATACATACATACAGTACATGCATGCATATATACATGTACATACATACCCGTACATGCATACCGATACATACATACCGATACGTATTATCTTTAATATTGTATGTGCGCATGGGCCTGGCTTTAGTCAAGCAGATGACATATTCTGGACAACCTCTTTTTAATATAATTATTTTGTAACATCAAAGGGAAAGTATTTTAGAAGACAAACACATTATATTACTACACCAATCCATGCGTTACCTGACACAGCCTACTGGTTTCCGATTCAACTCAATGGTTAAACTCAACTTGTATAAATAAATATATACATGTACAGTCATGTACTGAAGAATTCATTATACATGTACAATATTGAAATTTCTCTAAATTGCTTTTTTTCACAAAGTATATTTTCAATTGGGTATCCCGCCATAGTGTGAGTGGGCGGGTAGTGGGATAGTTACAATGTTGTTGGTTGTGATCAAGCATGCAGGTGATATTGTAAGATCTCTGCGTATCAAATCCTGATATAAACAGAGCTGAACATAGTTGCAGCTAGGATGTTTGGATACGAGTCATTAATCGGACTCGCGATTTGATTTCCAACAATCATACCTAAACTAACGAAATACAGTATTACTCATTTTCCTTTTTTTATTATTATCTTAGATTACGATTCATACAGGAACATTAACAGTTATTAATTTTGATGTGAAACTTCACAACGCGAGACCCATGATTTCCATAGAAATGAAATAGTTTAATAGTGTCATTTTATAGAGACTTCAATATCCCATCAATAGAAATGCATACATGTATATGTTTACTTTTAAATTATATCTGATTTTACATTATTATGTAGGCCTATAATATATTCACTTGAAATTCCAGTTGCTGGAATATTGGTTAAGGGGAGAAGTTAGTGTTATATATATAAACTACCCCTATTTGATAACTAGCAAGATATATTTTATGTGCACTTTCCCACGGACAGGAAAGAACAAACTACGTCTTTATTATATTACCACTTGTATTCCTGCCAGACTTGCGTGTCTTTTACACTGATATAGAAGGAACGCAAGTCGGGTAACATCGTAACACAATGGGTTAATAACAAAATGAATCTGTACGAAATATCTCCTCAACAATTGTTATATCAAATACCGTGGTATATGGCTATGACAGGTGGATATATAAATGGTCCCATGCAGCTAATCTAATAAGAATAACCCATGTGGCAGACGCTATTCTAATATTATTCCATGTGTAAAATCACAAGCACTATTAGGCCAGCGTATAGACTATAGGTCTATATATATGGGGATAATATGGAGAAAGTGAAATTTCTTCAAAATACCTATTTTTCTCAATATTTCGTCATTTAAAAATACTACTAAGTCTATATAATGTAGTAATCAGTGTGATTAAAATTTAACTTTCCCCGTTATTATTATGTAGACCTATAATCTATATTATATGCTTGCCTGTGGTAAAATTAACCGGTAATTAGATAATAAATCAATGTGCAAACAAACGCTCTTATATTTATATAGCTGCATTTGGTCTAATCTCCAGCATCGTCTGACTAAACGACTTATAATTTGTAAGCACATACCAAGCTCTTAATGGTGACAGAGGAAAACTGACAAATACAGCTCATTTCATAATGCAGACTGGACTACTGGTGTAGCTCGTGAAGACAAGTAGAAGAATAGAAGAAGAAGAAGAAGAAGAAGAAGCAGCAGCAGAAGAAGAAGTATGCACATTAAATTATGATTGTGCATGCATAACTGCACCGTCCTTATTTTTTGTTTATTGCAATACATTCTTATATTAGTAAAACGTGACTGAACATGTGGAGAATGAAACATACTACATGTACTAATATGTTATGGGGGGAAACGCAATTGAAACCATCCATTGAATACATTATAAAATAGTTCTAAAAACACTGACGTAACTAGTTTTCTTCCAGACATATTATATTTTAATACAATAGTCCTACGGTACCTACATACTTTACAGAATAGTATTACCCACTAATCTAAGAAACGACTTAAAAATGCTATAATAATATTATAACAATTGTTTATAAAATTTACATAGACATCCAAATTGTTAAATTATATACATATAATAGGCACCTGCGTTGTTATGTGACCAATATAATACTATATTGATTTAAGTATCTGTAAAACGAACCTCACAACATTCGATTTAGAATTTTCATACCAGTATTAATGAATTGTAAAATTTCGTCCTTTAAAACAAAAAATAAACAGGAGTTCCATGTTAAATCGTGCACGTGCCTTGTTTGGTGTTGGCGAATCACTGACGTGAGCAATAACCACACTTGCTACACTATATAGCTGTCCACCATTTTGTGGTGTCAGTATTTTGTTTATGAACAACTTCTATTCCGTTCCTTTTGAAACTCGTAAATACAAAAAAAAATTAAATAGGTCTTCTGCTTAATCTGAGACTGATGACGTGTTTGCCCGTCGAATATAATTACACTTTTTCAAAGATATCCACCATTGTGTGACGTCGGTATCTTCTTCCTCAATCTCTTTCAGAGCTTGCTGTCGTGCCTCCATTAATTGAGCAGTTGACACGGTCTTCACCCACCTCTCAGCCTTGAACAAAACCTTTTCATAATCGGTTTTCGATTCATCAGAATCCACTTTTGAATCCTTTTCTTTTTCAGCAAAAAGTTTTGAAATACTGCTATCCTTTCTTGATAGTCGTTTATTGTGAGGTTGTCTATGTTGCATCTGCCACTGTCCAGGGTCGGAAGATCTCGTGTTGAGAGTATGAGATGCGCGCACTGTAGGGGTTTCATATGGAACACCGTGATGACCCCTTTGAAACACCATTGCCGTCTTTATTAGAGTTCTGATTGACAAGGTCTCGCAAGACTTCTGCTTACATTTGAGATGTTGGAGATATTCATTTGTGTTTTCTTTAACATATTTAAGATATTCGGTTAAGGCTTTATGCTCAACTGTCTGTGAATGATCCGATTTTCTGGAACCTCGTGTTAGCTTAGATTTCAAACCAGAGTCAAACACGTCATCAGTCAGTTCTTGTGCCTCACAAACTAATATTTTCGGCAAAGTTGTTTCCTCATTCAAGTTGAAAGTTACATCTCCGACATTATTTATATTATTTCGAGCCTCAAGTGTCTTGATTCGAAGTATCTGTTTTCTTTCCGTTCGTTCAATCTTCTTTCTTTGAAGTTCGTCAGTGGTATAACCTGCTTCCTTGAGAGCATTGTCATGGCAACTAAAGTGACTCCTTCGAGGCAACAATACTGTCTTTTTCTTTTTAGTCACCTTTGGTACCCATGGGGTATAATTCGTCAATGTGTGTGTGGATGTTCTTTGATCACTATATGTTACACCCAGAGCGTCCTGTTTAACAGATACATCAGTGGTATTACTATTACCGATGTGCAACTCTGGCTTATTCGCAATAGCATGTTCATCCAATCCAATACATTCCTTAAATTCAGTTGAACTTTGCGTTTGGGTATTGTCGACGGATACATTTTCTTTGTTGTCTGTGTCGACGGATACATTTTCTTTGTTGTCTGTGTCGACGGATACATTTTCTTTGTTGTCTGTGTCAACGGATACATTTTCTTTGTTGTCTGTTTCGACGGATACATTTTCTTTGTTGTCTGTCAATGACTGTTTGTTATCAGGTGTGTGATTCAAATCTTGCTTGGCACAATCAGTTGTACTTTCTTCAATGTTCTTAGTCGTTGAATCGAATTCTATCATTTCTGTGATGCTTGGAAGGGAATAAACAGACATGATGATTTATCGGATTCGCTATAACGCTATAATTAGGTCCAGCTGGTATTATGATATTTTGGTTAAATAATGTATGTATCCATTTTCTCCAATTATACTTGTGTGAAAACGAATACTCGAGCGTTAACTTAAATTTCACGTTACAGATGTAGTTCTCTCAAGCCGTTGAATGACATCCTGTACACTTAATAATATATTAAATGACCTAATACGACGATATCAACTATAACAGATTACCACCAAATGTATCTATTTGTGATAAACGTGCAATACAAGGACGAAGAATCATTCGTTTTATAAAGCCAAACATATATGAATCTTTCCTAATCTCACGACACACTAAATACACATATGAATCAGACAATGATCACATGAAAATCCTTGTTCCAGATAGAATAAAAGTCCAAATGTGTTCAATGCTAAACACATTAGCCCGAGTGATAACACGCTTTTGATCTTCTTTCAAACGTACCCGGAGTTTATATTAAGTATGTTTATCATGATTGGCTGTGCTCACTCGAGAGTTACTCTGTTTACCTGACACTAGCCATCATAAAACTGCTTGAACGATTTCTTGTCGAACATGTCATCAAGCGGGAAACACACGAGTGAGCTGCTATGTTGTAATGGTCCTTGAACAAAATAAACAACTTTTTTTCACGCGAGCCAGTTTTAAATGACAAATTCTGTCAAACACGTCATCTGAGTACCTATACAATGTATGTCCACCAGTTTAGTGTTTGAAAAAGATTATATTCAACAAGTTTCCTCAACTCGGACAATTATTCTCAGCTGGAGACCTAGGTTTCAATATTTGTATTGCGTGCGTTGAACGTCGTAGGATTAAATTCGATTTATTTGGTATATTGTTTATTTTAGCTGCCGTTTCTAGGTCAGCTCAGCACTCAAACATTGTAAAGTTTGGCTACATTCCGTTCTCGAATGCGACAGACACGCAAATAGTCCATTAAAACATTTCTTGTGTGACACGATCCAGGCTCAAACAAGACAGTTTCGTGGTTATTTATGACAACACATCGTATACACGGTTGCTAAACAATGGCTGTTTAAAATATCATTATAGCCGAGGCAAATCATATTCACTATTTTTGCATTTGGGGTATACTAGCATTGTCTGAACATATATGATTATTTCTATCTAAATTGGTTGTATAGATCGTGCTGATTTATTTATTGATATTCGTGGCCAACTGGCTCAATGGAATAAGTACACGGAACAGCGAACAAGAAAACGATGTAGAAACATGTACATGGCTTGTAGGTGAAGTCCAATATTGTTTCTCTAACACAGGTCACCGATTGTATACCTTACAGTAGTATTCATATGGATTTTGTTCATTTTCATGCTATTCAGTAGGGAAAATGTCCGCGAGTTGACTTGCTTTTTTGTGAACACAATATCATCAAATACATACATGCATCTAACTATATTTGTATATTTTGTACTTGACAATCGTGGGGGGAAATATAGAAAGATACATGAAAGTTATTGATGTCATTAACATGCCACACTAAGTCTTGTGCAAATAAATCGAATATTGCAAAAATATGCACGACAGACCGCGGTAACCGTTAGAATGAGAGCATGAAGAAAATACATCATGTACATATTATATTAATATACATGTACATGTACACTGTACTATAGTAATTAAATAATATAATGCCATGACAAACTTGAGGTAGCATTACATCGAGGAATTCCAATAACAGTCAAACTAAAAGATAGAAACAAAGTTGGTTTGTTCAACATCACTGAAATACATTGATCATCGACTATTGCATGGTGTCAAACAGTTACTTCCATGCACGCATGGTTTCAGATGAAACACCTTGCTGCCAAATAGGTTATTAGATTTGTTTGATAAAAATGTAATACCTACCATGAAATATGGATGTGAATTTTGGGGATTTAGTAACTTAGATATTATTGAACGACTATATCTCAAGTTGTTTTAGCATACATGCATGTACTACGTGTATCAACACCACACAAGCTTTATGATTTATGGTGAATTAGGGAGATATCCGTTATTTATATGTTGAAGTACGAATTGTTAAATTATTGGCGGGGTAGTAAACGGCGATGACACTAAATATGAACCTAGCGGGCCTTGGGTTGTTGGGGTGGGGTTGAGGGGGTTCGTCTATATTAGTTTCCAGAGTCGGATCTAGGCGCCCCGGGCCCGCCCTCCTAAATTTTCCGAGTTATAATTTGTTTACATATTAATTTTCACTTTTTACGTATTGGTTTTGAAATTTCTCTTACTAGATGCATGCTTCATTGCGGCCCCATAAATAGATTTTCTGGATCCGCCTCAGGTTTCCAAGTGTATAAGTACATTACATATCTTTTAGAATAAACTTAAGTACAGATTCCTCTTGAGTGCCTATGCGTATAATTAAGTTTATAAAAAGTATAACACGTCTAATATAATGTAGGCTTAATCAGATCGGCTATTAATCTTTGCACTGGACAACCCTCTCTAGCTGCTCTGAGCTGTTAATGCTTGAGTTATACCAGCTGTAAATAAACTTCTAAATTCGTTTGTTTGGCCACTACACGGTGTTTTATCTAATTTGTGGAACAGAAAGTGTTCTGCATGTTAATAATAGTACTATTATATAACGTTATACAATAGACTAGCAATTGCTGACTTTGTATAAAATTAGCTATGGTTCAGTTTACATACTATACTAGTATCTAAACTAAATACCCCTGCAATGCAATATACCGATATTGTGCGTAATATGCATGTACAGTAAATTAATTAATTAATATGTTTAACAATATACATTGTCTGTCAAAAAGTTAGGTTGTGCCACACTTGCACCGTCACTGGAACCGCCCATGATTTGATATATCAATACATGCATAATACACGTACGCAAAATTCTCTTCATAAGAGAAGTGATCTTCAATAGCAAAACATATCTTTTTAGAAGTGTGGACCTAATCATATCATAGTCTTCGTAAAGCAAACTGTGTCCACTGGTGATTCGAGTACGCAACTGTTACCCCTGGGTACGCCATGCTGTTCGAGATAACAATCATTATAATCGCCAGTGAACAGTTTTCAATTTATTAAAATATATAGTATATCTCGACGCATCTATAGAGTATTTCACCGGTCTCCGTGGTGTAGTTGTTGGACCACTTGGGATAAAACTAGTTGGTACTGAGTTCGAATCCCACTCGAGGCGATTAGATTTTTAAATCGTAAAACAGGCTCCAATCGCAAGTCTCAATGGGTAGGTGTGTATCACTTACACCGATCAGTGTCCCACTACAATGTATTTGTATAGCAAAGGCCGTGGTATGTACTGTTGTCAGTAAGAAAGTACATATAAAATAACCCTCGCTGTTTAGTAATAAGCAGCGAGTTTTCTCTTATTCTATAACACTAACGTATGTCATGGGTGGGCAGTCGAGGCGGCTGGACTGCGTATCCAAGACAGACATGCCTTTTCCACAATTATAACTAACTAGAGTATTCACGATTACATAGTTTGTGACAACGATGTTTGACGCACCTCAATTTTCAGTTCTATGTAGGCCTGGTTCTCGACATACTGACAGCAAGTTTAATGAAAATCAATGTTTTACCAATATTACCTCAGCAATACCGTCATATACTAGTACATTCATAATTAAGTAATCAAATTACTTAGTTTTGTTAACAACGCCATGATGGTATAATAGTATTAACACAGGTACTACAGTACATATAAACAGTGCTGACACCATGTTTTCGCCAAAAAAAACGAGCATAAAGTTCAAGTGGCTTTAGCTCACAAAATTCTAGTTTCATTATATAAGACAATATTTTAGTATTTCAAAGCAAAATATATCAAACAGAAATTCCGACATTTCGTTTTTATAATTCAAAACTCCAAATACCATTTAACAAAACACAATTATTTGGAACATTGTAATTTCAAATATTTTTTCAGATCAGTTGTCATTGGTGTCAATAGGTGGGAGCATGGACTCAAATAATAGTTGTTGGAATGGTATCAGTGGATACTCCTTTGAAAAGAGCAGAGACATTCACGAACCAATATTTCATAAATAATTCCTACCATAAACACAATGAGCTAAGTCTTAGCTCGCCCCAACCCAATAGCAGAGCCAGATAAAACACGAGCCAGACTTCCCTGTTTTAAAGAGGCAAAAGACATCCTCTGTCTCCAACAATTCAGCTTCCGTTCCCGTTCAGTGTCTTCCTCTTGTGCCTGTTTAATAAAAGCTATTGAATCCCTGTTAGTGTGGAGTTTACGTCGTGGTGTCAACACATCTGCCGAGACGCTTTGCGGTGGCCTTGTCATTCGTGGACTTACGTTTGCTACACCAGTGTTCTGATTGTAAGCAAGAAAGGTTTTTCCTTTCAATTTATTGACATCCAAATACAAACCCCTTGGGCTGATGGCGTTAGCCGCTGTAGGAACAGTGTATGGAAGGTCGTGAAAGCCAAGACGCACAATCGCCATCTCTATAGCTGATCTACTGGTTGTGGGTAGACTGTCAAATCTCCGCTCACCTGCCACCATGTATCCATCAGGATTGTCTGTGGTTCCAATACCACAGCGATCATAGCTGCTGTTGGATTCTTCGTCGTCCTCGTAATCATCATATGTTTCAGTCTGGTCATCCGGGGTTATGTTCATTGCCATCATGTTGATGCGTTGATTTCTCTCAGATGCAGATTCTTCATCCACTTGTACTCTGAACATTCTAGACTTCCTGTCAGTAGCCTTGCGCATAACGTCTTTAACAGTCATTCTCTTTGAAGGAAGACCCTGTAGCGATTTCTGAATTGCAACAATATTGTTAATTTTCAAATCGGACGAAAGGGTTGGCGATTTGAAATTCGTGGGCCTTCGCACCAGGGCCAGTTTTTCACGGAACCGACTTGGCTTCAACACATTGACCTCTGTAGTTGGTACAGTTTTAACCTTCTTTTTGGATATTGGTTTCATAATGAACTTCCCTGGTTTATTGTGAAATTTCACATCCATCGGGGTAGAACAGAGTTTGAAAAAAGCGTCCTTGTTCATTTTTATTCTTCTATCGGAGGAGTATTCCGCTTTCTGATCCATAATGCCATCATACGACCTGGCTGTACAGTCCGATAGCGAGCCTTTAATACCAGCTGCATCTTTTCCAGGTTTTGGCAAATTATCCTGCGTGGATGTCATCAAGCCTTGAACAGTCTTTGGTCTGTTTAACTGTGTGACGAAGCCACCTTTTCGTAAGCCTACACTACTGAATGTTCTACCAGCTACCACTAGATTGGTATCGACGTCATGTATTCCCTTGTTTTTTGTTTGCAATTTCTTCAGTTGCTTTTTAACAATAGTTTCTTCATGGAAGTAGTTATTCATGGTCAGTAGGAAATCATCGTAGATCTTCCTGCATTCGGCTTTATAGGCTCTCTGGTTGACGGCAGATGCCACAAGGCCACCATTCGGCACAGTAATGTCTAAGCCAAACGTAGTAGATAAGTCTTTAATTTCTAACACTGGCATGCGAATTTCCATTTTCTTTCTTGTTTTATTAAAGTCCACGGGTATGATTTAAAACCGGAGTTATGTCACTGCTCGTTGGTATGTCCAAAAGATACATCCATGTATGCCAATTATAATGTACTATGTGCTGATGAACTTGCTTAGATTCATTAATAGCACCGTTATTCATACAAATGCACAGTCGGTCTACCAGTGGTCACGTGTTAGGACGTGAGCTGGACACAAAACGTGCCGTGTTTGTTAAATGATGTGGCCATTATTAACAAGATAACAAATGGCAAACAGTGTACGCACACTCAATGTTGTCTCACACCCCTACTCAGTTTACCACTGCGTATTGTAGTTAGAAACTCTTGATCCGGAGATTATCCCCTTGCAAGGGCTTAACACGAGACTGAAACGATAGCGATCTTGAGTTCTGAATAACTTTTGCAAACAGTTATTAACAGAATCCTGCTGTGCAGATTAAGCAAAGATTGTTTCGTAATAGAAATAATTTCATAATGGCAATAACGCTCTGTTCTCTCCAGAGTGGGCTAACGCTTAAGTTGTGGCTAATAACACAAAATTACTTAATTGATCAAGACGTCTGAGCCAGTCATTCAAATCGCGAAAAAGATCTGCTCAGCTTAACATTCAAAATATTAGTACTAAACAATAACAGAACGTAAACCATTGAACCCACAAATGTCTAAACTATGTAGGCATACTTGCCTGTCGCACAATTTTGTTTGACATGGAATCGTAAAGGCAATTACTTCGGTTATCATAAACTTCAAGGTATACCAAACAACTATTCGGATTGTTATAAAACAAAGATATAAAGAACAAACAGTGAAAACGAATAAACTGAAAATCTCTAATAACCAGTGTTTGGAGGTTGGAACGAACGGACTTGGGAGATTTAGCTGCATGCGATGGATTAAAAAGTAGATGGGTAATTTAAAACCATCGACTCACTGCTACCATCGAGACATAGAAAACTAAATTAAAGTTGATACCAAATCATGTATGAAACACAATCGATCACATATTTTGTTAATAAAACACCAAGCCTTGGCACCTCATCTTCAACATATATTCCTCGACTGATACCAGTATAGAATAAATACGATTGTAATTTTAAATTGATGTAAACTTACCATTGTCACCATATCTTTCCAACGACTTTAATTTAAAAATGTGATCTACACAAAAATGACCTATTTAAATAAATAAAAAACTCAACTTAGTTTAGTTAAAACCTGCTGGCTATTAACACTCTTCAAAAAATAGATTTTACAATTGATTGAAAGTTGCAATAGATGCTGCAGTATGTCATTTATTTGTCCAATAACATGATATGAAGTTTGTTTTGACAGTTTTCTGGAGCCTGCTTTATGAATTCAATAACTAACAATCATATAGTTTTACAGTTTTGATATCATGTTCAACTTAAAGAAATCTATTTGAATTGACAAGATATAAAATAGGTGAAGCAATAAGCCTAATAGGACTCCAATCAACGAAACACACAACAAAAAACATTGCTCATTACCCTCATGTTTTACTTAATAATATTTTAAAGCAAAATTACACATTCTGATCGCTTTGTAACATTATTAAAATAACAAAAACATTTCCAATAGTAAACTCAATAGTAATATTTTCTAGCCATAGTAAGAAAATCATACTGAAAATAACTACAGTCAAACCTGCTTGAGCGGCTACCTGTATTAAGCAGCCACCTGTCTTAAAGGGTCACCATAATTTTCTCCCAAATCATCAATTTTAGTGCATTATGACCTGTATTAAGCAGCCACATGTCTTAAGAGGCCTCTTTTTGTTGCTCACTTATGTGGCTGCTTAAGACAGGTTTGACTGTACTTGTACATGTAGTTACTATCATGACTGTGGAATGCGATACTATTAACAATAACCATGTAGATAAGACATTGCAATGACACTAAAATCTGATGTATAAAACACATGTACGCTGTAGTTAAAAAGAAATCACTAACAATAAAAGTGTTGACGAGTATAAAAATAGTCCAATACTAAGTATTATCACATACGTGTTTACTCCATTAAATTAAGCAAGTTGTAGTAGTAACTGTATATCAAAAAGACATTTATGGACAAGCTTTATACATTAAATATAGTTAATAGCATAGTTAAGGCAACATGGTATTCTTGTAAATATTACCAGTCTCATTATTAATCTTTATCAAAGTAATAGTTGTCATGATCTTTATTGTCATTAACAGGCATCTGAAGCTTGGGCAAGGGATGGGGTAGAATATGTGTGTTGTATTCCTTGCAACCCATCCTCCTCCATTTGAAAATCGAATAAATATGGATTTGAATGAATAATTAGGTTTCTTACACCGACTTGTTCTCTGGAATGTTCACAAGAATATATGTAGCTTGTAATTAGGACATGGTTTTAGTATGAGCAGAGTTGATTACAATACAAGTTTTTTCCATGAGTCGCCTACAAATGTTGTCGAGATGTCCTCGGTTATCTTAACCTGATAGCACCCAAACCAACAGTCCTGCTGTCATCAGATGGTTTTCTTTGTAAAGTAAAGTTTGTTTTATTTAACGACGCCACTAGAAACACATTGATTATAAATCAGCGGTTATTGGACGTCA
>JAULBR010087179.1:0-12885 GCA_032355825.1 Melanodrymia aurantiaca
CTGACGTCCAATAACCGCTGATTTATAATCGATGTGTTTCTAGTGTCGTCGTTAAATAAAACAAACTTTACTTTACACTGGCATATCACATGATATTTCATGAAGATAATCTGTATGTATTAAGTAGTTAATTCCTGTTTCAGAAATCCTACGTAATAAATATAATACTACACTCCTTTTACAGGCCTTTCCCCATGAATTTTTTGTCATGCTACATAGTTTCAAAATTGAGCAACAATATTCTAATTTTATACATGTAAAATCCATGAACTCGTACAAATTTGATAGATTAGGTATTATAAATTGTACAGGCTCAGACAACTGAATTTAAGACGCTTACAATCCCATTACAATAAATCAAAGTGTTTAGTTACATGTACAACGGCTCTGGGAAGAGTTTCTAGAATACGGTGGCCCGAGGTTCTAGAATACGGTGGCCCGATGTCTAAGGCCAGTGATTTTCTGACTCGGGGCCACCAAAGAAATACTTTCATTTAAAAATTCTAGAAGCCCTGCTCTGGAGGAACCTCTACTAATAATAATATAGTTCAATATGATGCAGTGTTCGAAATAAGGATTTTGTTGTCCAAAAATGCGTACGTTAAAAGCGAACATCTCATATTACATTTTTATTCATATATTTTTATATAGGGATTACATAATTAAATAAGCATATAATACACTTTATGGTAAAGAAAAAAACCCCAAAAACAGGTTGTCGGTACCATGCAGTGTATCAAGGTTGTCTGGAGCAGATTTTTTGTTGTCTCGGACAACCAAAAAAGGCCTTATTTTGAACACTGTGATGTACCATTTTTATGAATGCATAAATGTGTACATTAAAGAAATTACTAACTGTTTTGGCACGAACAGTGTGATCACATGACAAGGGTGGGGAGCGGGTTATACACAAATTCATTTATATATTAAGCATGTAAATAAGTTATAATTAACAAACTTATGAATTGAGATAATCTTACCTGGTAGACTAGAAAGTGCAATAAATACATTCCGTTACGCGGCCAGTTAATAATGATCTCTCTCATATTGTTACACTTTCGCATCGGAACGTCCAGAATTTATATTGTTGTATGCATGTAGTACAATGTACATGTACATTTACATACATGTACATACCGGTATACGGTATATGGTATACGGTAGCCAGTAAAAGCTACAAATCTAGTTCTTGCACTGTTTCCGTGTGTTATTTTTGTGATTCTGTCGGTTATTGCACATGAGTGACGGAGTGTGGCTATTTGTTTATATCTAGAATGGTCACTTGATTAATGTTGTTTGCAGTGGTATTCTCAAGACAAATCCACAACCGAAGATTCCAACTGTGTGTGTTTGTGTTGGTGGAGGATGTGCTGATTCACTCCATTGTCTCAATCAAGTGTACCCACCCACCTGTCATGGGGCCGTTCTCACAATATTGTCACACTTGGCAATGTTTGCTCCGAACACGGCCGTTTTGGCAAGTTCATGCCACAAGGTTAATACCTTTTGTCAATTTATACATGCTGTGTACATGTATACATTTTGAAATGATGTAATTTCAAGAGTCCAACTAGTGCTAGATAGCCGTCTGGTTCACCAAAGGCTGTGGTATGTGCTGTCACAGAGCATCCACATGTGGATCAGTCGAGTAAATAAAACATCTTTTTTCACTTTATTTATGTGGATCAAACAAAACAACCCAATCTTGTAAAGGGGAAATATCCAATTAAGAGGTCATCCTAATTTTGACTACCACAAAAACAAAAAACAACCTAAGAAATATTTCTACATTTGTATTTGATTTTAAAACTAAAATGATAAAATTTCTCTATATCTGTATTTTTTCCCCCAATTTTCCAAAAAAGGGTCTTAAAAAATGGTGATATTGCTATGCTAACAGTGTGCGATTTTGGTTTAAAAAATTAGTGTCATAAGGACTCCCTGTTTGCAAATCTTGAGAGCCCGCCACCAATCCAGGGTACCTATGTTCATATATATACTACTAAAACTGCAACACAACCAGTGTCAATTAAGTGATCTGTAATATATTTACTGTCATTTTGGAAAATCAACGTAAATTTTTTACGAGCCATTCCGGCTTGTATGCCAGGCAAGCCTGAGAGTCCTGCATGATATTTGCAACCCCGGGCTCCCGGACATGCCTCAAAATCGCACACCGACTCATTTTGCTGTATGTATCAGGGTTCTCACGGACCCGAGCTCCCGGGTCCCTGACGCAGTGATCCTGGTGTGGACGCACCATATTGCGTCCCTGTGGACGCAGCATTAAAAAAAAATTGACTCTGCAACGATCTTCTTTTTATAATGCAAGTGCTATTTGCATGTCGAAAATTTGACAAAAACGTAAAATTTTTGTAATTTGGTATTATTTTTGCATTTGTTGTATAATTCACATGACCTATTGTACTGGGTATATAAATGATCTTCAAATGTGGACTCTTCAAAATTCCAAATGGACTCTTCAAAATTTGTATTGGACTCTCAATATTTTCAGTCATGAGTCCATGGACTCTCAATATTTAGGGAGGAGTGAGAACCCTGACCCTGTAATGTAATCATTCTTACCAGCTTTCAATTTAGTCTTTGATTGGACCGCAGTATCATATGTGCCTGGCCCAACATTGTACGGTGTACTTCCAAAAGTCAGCACAAGGTTTCGTTCTGATCTGTCGTACATGTTGACGGGCTGATAACAAAACAAAAATCGATTGATAATCAAATACTGTATAATAATCAAAAGAAGTAATAAACGATTAGAAGTTTGATAAATTATTGTGCCAAATTTAATGTCAAATAAAAACTCCAAAGTGGCAGATTTACTAAAAAAGTATATATTTATTACAGATAATGCAATGAATGTTTTCATAAAAGTAGCCTTTAAAAGTCTAAAACGGTTGGAATTCTCAGACGCAGCAAATGATAGAGACATATGATTGACATTAGTGATTATCATTTCATTATTTAAATCTAGTTCCATAGGTAAGGGAACTATAAATATAAAATTATTATTTCCCGTCAATAAATACAATGCCATAAAATATTAAATAAAATACAAAACAACTGTATTTATCCTACCTGTCACTATCATCGAATGATACTGACAAACTATTTTTAAACACAGACCGACTCTGGTTACCACGAAAACAAATTTATTAATCACAAGGCGCGACCTACATACATAAATACCATGCATGTACGTTAACAGTACAAAATAAATAAAGATCGTTGTCTACACCAACCTGTTTTGGAAACACAGAATGTTGTGTTGTTGATGAAACAACGTCGACTGTTCAATCAAGTCGCCTTCATCGCCATAATTTACTCGTATCCATGGAGAAAAATGGCTGAGCACATTCCAAATCGATTTCCGGTAATTGGAATATTATTATGGCTTATATAACTTATATAACACTTTTCGTCATTTATTGGAGATACTTAAATGAAATACAAATCGAATGTTATAGAGTAATATTTAATTTCATTAATATATATTTTGCTTTTGGATATAACGACAATCAAAAACCGATTCGTCTAAAATAACCGGAAAGCGCTGTGTCGTCTGTATTTTCAACAACACGCTGGTAATTTATGCGTTTGTATAAAATAGAGGTCCATTTCTTTATACAGTACAACACTGAGATTATCTAATAGATACAATTGTACCATTAGATTGGAGATATTGTGTTGACATGTTGTATTTACTCAAGATTATTGATGTATTTATGCCTGTATGTGGTATTTGTACCATATATCGTGTGTTCCTTATATCGTTACACTGTAATTTACAGACACACAGGGTTATTGTTAAGTAGAGTTAAGTTGCTAATTCTCTACAGTTTTTAAGTGTTTTGTTGTGATAAAGATGGCAACAATATAATCCTTCTTTCAGGTCATCAGTATCAATGAAGACACGAAATTCCCAAGTTTCTCAGAACATGCATCTCGTGACAGGTGGTGGAGGGTTTCCTGGCTTTTCTCTTGGCAAGAAGCTATCTGAGATGGGACACAGGGTCAGATTACTCGATGTTAAAGAACCAGTGTGGAACATTCCAGAGAACATGGAATTCATGAAGGTTTGTTTAATATTATATGTAAGTGCTTATGATTTGCTGATGAAAAATGAGCAACAAACAGCTTTCCTTGATATTAGCAGCAGTAATGAGGAGAGCAATTGCTCCCAGTGATAAATGAACATAAAATCCACTATGTAAGATTAGAAAAATTTATTTTAGCTTGTTCAACAACACATCTTAAATTTATTGGTTCCGTACAGAAGACCAGAGGTTTTGTTTAGCGAGAACGTTGCATAGTGGCAAAACAAGCATGTACGGAGTAGTCACACGTGGATTTTTCTATATTTTATTTCTTCTTTTATGATAGAATTTTGAAGATCTAGCGATGTAATTCCAAAGGGGAAAACGTGTCGTAAACACCCACTACTATCTCAGCTGAGATGGTATGTGTTGATTAACAAACTTTTATAACATTCACAAATACAAGCTAAACATTGTTCAGCACTGCTTTTGCTTAAACAGTAAATAGGTTAGGCAAGGATGCTTGGAACCGCAGATAAATGAAGTGATGATAAAAATCACAGGGGGCTATTTGCTTGCTATCAAAAGTATTTTTGGCCAGACACCTTTTAATCAATAAAATCTTACTGCTAGGCACACAATATAAAACGTTTTTGACACTGACATTGAATTTCACTTATAATAATATGATTTACATCATATAGGTCTATGGAGAAACCAAATTTTTTTCTTCTTTTCTGTATGGTGTCCAGAACGAACGAATCGAAGAATGTCATGATAAATAAATATACCAAAATCTGTTTTATTGTTGCAGTCACATATTTTATCGGATAAGGCACATTTTGCATGCAAATAATATTAGATCAATGTAAACATGACCATCTTTGTAAATACAACAAACTATTAATGCAAACTAATAATAATTTATTTTTAATCATATTGTTAAATTTAATAATTTACACGATTTTAGCTTTTGTCGTTATCTTGGCTGTATTCTTGTGAAATCAATTCTGGTAATTGTGTATGTTGGAAATTTTTGGTACAAACATTAGCTCGTTCTCAAATCAAATATAAGTAAGAGGAAACAATCGGCAAATTCATTGATGACAATATAATAATGCGAAACACATTTATAGGATATTAATTCATCTACAAGTACAGTGTTCAAATCATATCTGTCATCCCTTTCAACATGGTTTTAGTAATAACTATCAAATACTCGATTGGGTTTTTGTCTGTTGCATCACATATACGGTAAAGCCAAACATATAATAGGTGTGTCTAGAGTAACTGTACCAACCTTAATTATAACCCCATACTTAAAATTGCTAAAATTAAAAATAATAATTATTTTTTAAAAATGATACACATATTTATAAAAATAAAATACACATGTATATGTATTTAATGGAAATGGAATGCATTACCTTGCTAAACCTTCATAACCTATTGATAATATACATGTGTTTTTGAATGATGGCTAGCTTTGCTCCATTTTTTTTTTTATATTTGGGGGGAAAATGTTTTCTTAAAAAACCAGAGCACTACCGTGATAATTTTTTTTAACTTAAGGCAAATAAAGAACTTGAGCTTGAACCCTAAGAAATATAGATCTACATGTTACGCTAAACACACCTAAATATATTTTGCGTAATAACTTCTTTTTTAACTGTTGAATTGGCTAATGAAAAGTTGATATATATATATTAAACAATTATTGAGATAAATTGTACTGACCTTGTCTTCTTTTCGTGGCCATCCATGTTAATTTTAACTGACCTTATGGTCGACTGTTCTTCTTGGTCTTCCTTAATTATTGCCCGTTATCTCATCTGCAAAATATCATGGATATGTTGGTGCAAATTGTTTGTGATTTAATTCATTTTATATCACACTTTTATGGACCAAAGATTATAAATTAGCAGTTATTGGACGTTAGACGCAATGTTAAATTGACACATGTATGGTTAAATTGACACATGGTCTCAGAGGAAACCTGTTGTGTATTCATAATGAGAACGAAGTGGGGATTGCGTTTAACCACGTTTATCCCCTTCTAATCTTATCATAAAACATTAAACAACTGTGGAACAATGTTTTTACATAAAATTCAATCCGGAATTATCTTTTACCCTCTCCCCTTCACCGCGTCCGAACATTGTTCAGGCCTTTATCCAGGATTGTTTTTATGGCACTCAAATTTTCAAAATTCTACAACAATATTATAATTGTATGTAAAATCCATGCTCGTACAAATTTTATAGATTATACTTCATAAATTGTACAGGGACGGACAATTGAATTTAAGGTGATTACAAAAACCTTACAATAAATCAAACCACTTAGTTAAATAGGTAAGGAATAGTGGTACTTGTTGAACTAAAAGTACACAATAAGAGAATATTTATTTTATAAACAACAGAATAATTAACAGGAAAATAATTGATTAGCTTTGACCTGACAATGGTAACAGGTACTTATTTTTTCTACCTGTGACGCCTATCTCAGACAGGTACACTCAAACCATTTCGACCCCTGGAATTTGTTTTGGGTGAGATAAGTGTGAATTCTTTATTATGCTGAAAGCAATAAATCTATAAAACTGTATTAGTGGAAACGTCTGTTTTAGCACATGTTTTTGTTTAATTCATCATGCTCACATTGTTTACATCAGGGTTGCAAGACAAATAAATGATGCAGGTATGCCATGTGCATGTGCTATAAACAGACTGCATAGATATGTCCTGAATTGTTCAGACGAAATGAGTCTAAAGCATCTTTGCTTTTTGAGGATCCATTCACATTCGTGTGGGTGTGCATATTTATTGTGTAATTAAAGAACAAAACACATTGAAATCCCTTTAAACCTGACACCCAATAACCACTGATTATTAATCAATGTGGTTCAGGGTACACAGACAAACTTTATCTTTATGTGATAATAATGATTAGTAATACAAATAAACATTTATCATAATTATTTTTATATTAAGTACAGTGAAACCCCTCTAAACCGGACCCTCAATACACCGGAATTCCCTCTAAACTGAACATATTTCAAAGTCCAAATTGTTTTGAAAACAGCCTTATGCATGTGCTGTATTTAAACCTCAGTAAACCAAACACCCCTCTAAACTGAACATTTTACTCGGTCCCAAGTGTGTTCGGTTTAGAGGGGTTTCACTGTGCTATATACCCAAATTAAAGGCATTCGTGGGTGTTGCTGTCTTTAGATATTTGTTAGCTCTGACAATGCTATTTCCTCGTGTTTTACGAGGAAATAGCATTGTCAGAGCGGTCTAAACCCATTAACCTGGTAGGAGTATTTGGTAACACATGCCTTTGAATAGTTTTGTAATCTGGCAGTTTGCACTAATTATATTTTTTCCATCCACATGATTAGACTACCTACCTGGCAATTACAGTATAGTAATTACCATTTTACAACCTGCCTTACAGTTTGAAATTGTTTTATAACCTACCTGACATTTTTACCTGCAGTAATTATTTTACAACCTATCTGACTCTTTGCACTAATTATCTTATTTTCACCTACCTGATTAGACTACCTGACAATTTACCCTGATGTAATTATCATTTTATAACCTATCTTACAGTTTTCAAATTATCTTTCTTTTTTTAATGTACCAGGCAAAAAGAAGAAAAAAACCTGCCAATTTACCTGTATTAATTGTTATTTTACAACCTACCTGGCTGTTTGCACTAATTATCTGTTTTCACCTACCTGATTAGACTACCTGGCAATTTACCCTGATGTAATTATCATTTTATAACCTATCGTACAGTTTTCAAATTATCTTTTTTTTTTTTAATCTACCAGGCAAAAAAAAAAACCTGCCAATTTACCTGCATTAATTGTTATTTTACAACCTACCTGGTCGTTTGCACTAATTATCTGTTTTCACCTACCTGATTAGACGCCCCACCGAGGTAGTCCGGTGTGCAGTACGAAAGACCTACGAAGCAAACACTGGGAGAAAACCTGTCTGTTTTACAAATGCTATAATATTACTTTCAGTGTTTGAGGGATGCAGTTCTGGAAAACTCATTAATATCTCAAATATAAGGGCACAGCTGTTTTTGCCGTCCAGGCGGACTTAGTGCTAACAGATTGAGATTATGTCAGGCCAGGTTGGCAACTCTCATCTGCCAAGATAGAACCCTGTCCTCAGTTCACACACAAATAAACAGTCCCAGAAATATATATATGCTTTACATGGAAACCATCTGGCATTATTTTTCACTTGATGGTGTTGAAAGACAAAGGTCAAACAATAGGAGATATATTTGAAAACAAAATTGTTGGTGTGGGGTTTCTATGACTGGTTTGCACTCTTTTTGTTGGTGTCAAATACATTCATGTTATTAAGCCAGGAATGGCTTTGCCTGAGTATCCATGCAGCGCAAGACCATCCATCCACCTGAGGCTCGATGGGTCAAAGGATTGATCCTCCTCAGGGGACCTGTTGGGTTATTTCAGTGACCCAGATAAAGATAAAGATTGTTTAATGACACTACCAGAACACATTGATTATTATTGGATGTCAAACGCACTGTTATATCGATACTTTGTTGTAGAGGAAACCTGTTGCCACTACATACATGTAGGCTACTCTTCTAATAACAGCAAGATATCTTTTAGGTGCACTTTCCCGCAGACAGGATAACACACCACAACCTTTGATAGACCAGTTGTGGATCACTGGTTGGAATGGGAAATAACAGAATAAGTCCCCTGAGGATGATTGATCCTTTGACCCATCGAGCCTAAAGTGGACACCCTTGCGCAAAGCTACGCCTCCCTCTATATGAGTTGTTTACAACTGGTTAGAATGGGGGGAAAACTCAAAAGTCAGGTGGACACTCTAACCACTGAGCTAGATCCAGCTCCAAGGATCATCAAGTGTAATGTCCTACTAAATCCTTGAATCTCTCCCACCTCAGGTGGATGCTCTAACCACTGTTCTAAATCCAGATCCAAGGAACATCAAGTGTAACGTCCTACAAAATCCAAATCGCCTAATTTGGCCTAAAAGTTTAACGACGTACCTACATCTGGAAATGTGAAATCAAAAATATATATATCGCCTCTTGCTGTTTTGACCATCAAAAGTGACTTGTTCCCCTTCATCGCAACAGGCAGGTAAATAATTCACTTGAAGTGATGGGAATTCGCTCAAATATTGATGCAACAATCTGCACAACAGATAACAAGATACTAAATGTCGCTTTCATAAGGTGAAAAGAATTTCTTTTACATCACAGATGAAATGTTTACGATGATATATACACAGAGACAAGCTGTGTAAATCAGCACTGAACATGTGTCCACCATTCATGGTTAAAAAAAAAAGACAGATTTTTAGAATTCATATATGTACGTAAGGCGTAACCCGAAAAACAGAATTGTCCAATACATTATTTGTTGAAGTAAGGGGTGTATAGTGTTTGTATGACTGTCCATCCGTCCGTTTGTCCGCTATGTTTCCACAACATATACACTATTAATATATTTTGATGTATGCTCATCAAACTGTGAGGATACATGTATGGAATAATGTATGTCGCACCTAAAATAAAAATTTGTGTAGTATGTTATGGAATATGGTGCATCGCATATCTAAAATAGGTCACTGTGACCTATATTGTGGCCTGGGACAAACGAATGTAGGTTTCTACAGCATATCCCCTACTCTACTTGATGCAAGGTCATCAAATTTTGTAACTGGTACACTAATTTAAATATTTTTTAATTTAATTTCAAAGTTTGTTTCATTGATTTGTTACTCCCTATTGTTAGCCAGATTAATAGGCGAGTTATCACCTTTGCTGGCATCATTAGTACAAGTTTACTCGTAGTACCAAAATCTGGTACACTGTCATCTACAAGCATACTTGTAGTTGGCAGTCAATGTGTTAGCATGGTTTGCCATCACGCTTAAATCACTTTCATTTTGTGCGAGTCCAGGTTTTCTGAAAAAAAATTCTGGTGAGGATAATGGACGGCTATAAGGGACTCAGTCATTGTAGCTATTTTGTCTGAAATTGCCAAAATACCGATGCAATTAAAGATACAAATTGTACCTTTTTCGAGAATGTCTAATCTAATGTAAAATCATTTAAAGATTCATGTTGAACATCGGCAGAAATAAAATTAGACCTAAAGTTATCAGTTCATAACGTACAGGGAGATTTAAAAAATTGTCATAACGTTAAACTCGAAAACTAATAGTTCGAGTAAACAGCGATACTTTTCTGTAAAAATAGTCTTTTTAACCAAGCTTGGACTAAATGTACTAAATTGTTATCCATGGGCTAACGATACCTTTCTGTGAAAATTGTCTTTTTAACCAAGCTTGGACTAAATGTACTAAGTTTTTATCCATGGTGTAGTGGTTAGACCACCGGGCTCAAAACTGCTTGGTTCAAATCCAACTCGAGGCAATGGGATTTGTAATTGCAGCACTGGCTCCAACCCTAGTGAGTGCTTCACAAGTCTCAATGTCTAAGTTCTAACGTCTAAGACTACAAATATACAGCTAAACAAAAATAACTGGGAAACTCATTATTTTAGGGACAATACATGTTATATGAAAGGAAAAACATTTTGCAAACCATTTTCGTTTTTTAATGAATAGACCACATTTGTGTGAATCATTAAAGGTGTTATGTTTGGAAGTTCATCTGTTTATTGCATTCATGTATGCTGGGTGACATCAAGCTTCTGTGACATTTGAGAAACTTTTGTTTAGCTTTAAAATGTGTTAAGCAATGAATCGGTTCGCATTTCATTTTGTGAACATCTGTATTCCTAATGCAGTGCACATTTAAGCTATAAATATGATTTATGAATTGCAATATCATAACTGCTAAAAAAAAATTTTACGTCTTTCTCTGTGTGTGGGTGCTACAGACTTAAAAACAATTGTAGTTGGGTTTTTTTAAATAATTGTAGCCCTAAGCTACTGCCTGCCTATATTTTGGTATGCCCAGTAATATTTTCAGATCGAATAAATGGGTTTTTTAAGGACTACACATTTTTTACACTTTCTCCTTATTTTTGTATTGTTTAAAAGTATATACATGTATTTATTGATGTAGTGCATATAATCGATACCACACTGTGGAATTTACTTCGGTGTGTATGTATCTTCTGTTCCAACCAATCGCCAGTCTCAGCGGTTTAGTGGTTAGATGACTAGGCCCAAGACTGATAGGTACTGGGTTTAAATCCTTATAGAAGCAATGGGATTTTTAATCACTGTACCGGCTCCAACCCTAATGAGTGCTGTGCAAGTCTCAATGGGTAGCTGTGTATCACTTACACTTACCAGTGTCCCACTACTTTTAAAAAAGGCTGTGGTGTGTACTGTCCTGTCTGGAAAAGTGCCTCTAAAATATCCCTTGCTACTTATCAAATAGGAGTCCGAGTAGGTTTCCTCTTTCATACTAACAGCTCGATTGTGTATCCAGGATAAGCATGCTTGAACCTTAATTAGATATTTATAAGCACTTAAATAAGTAGGCATAAAAAACCAATTCCAACTTAAATCACATTAATGTTACTCTCTTTGACAATTAAAACTAAACTAGCTTGATACACGTAGCTGAACAAATTATTGCTGACAACATATAACACTATTAACAAACAAAAAACTGGGATCAACAGCCGCGGTCAACAGCCGCACCCTTAATTAAAGAGATATCCTGCTGTCTTCTGCGAAGAATTACGCTACTACTAACCAAACAACTTGTGAGACAATGACAGTAACGAGTGAACCTGTGTTGTACGTTTTGAGATATGATGTATATAAATACAAACCGCGATAAACAGCCGTATTTATTTCAATGTCTGTAAATCTCTAACCCAGTTTTTATAATCTCTAAATAAGCCAGACTTCAGTTTCTTGTCTTTGTTCCAAAGATACTGTTTAAGATCTAAGTATTTTATTTCAAAGAGGATTTACGTCTTTAATGCTTTTTAAGCTTCTGGAAATGTGCAAAGTAACAAAAAGCTGGTAAAATTAATTAGAATTATTTACGTTTATAAACATTTAATAAACAGGTTCTAGCACGTCTTGTGTTTTATACACTCAAACTGGTTTTTATTTTTAGAAATGTGCACCTTGTCTAAACAAATCCAAAGTTTGTGGAAGTGTGGTGGGGAAATAGAAATAGCAGGGGTATTTTTGTAACATGAAATTCATTTACAGAAAACAAAAATTGTTGCCAAATAAATAATGGGTCAGGGTTTTTATCACATATATTGTTAGACTCCCAATATTTGGTACTATTTCCCAAAGAGTACCAGTAAGGCAATTTGTAACAAAAAAGAAAACAAAATCTTAAGTATTTTATTCAAACCCCCTACCACCATATAGACTACAGTTACCAAATAAAAGCAAGGGATATTTTATCTATACTTCCCAACACACCACAGCCTTTGATGGACCAGTTATGGACTCTGATCGTAAGTGGTAGTACAGTTACCTGTTGAGCCTTACAGAGCCAGTACTGAGATTAAAAGTCACATACCAAATAACAGCAAGGGGTCTTTTATGTGCACTTTTTCAACAGACAGGATAGCACACACCACATCCTTTGATAGACAGGATAGCACACACCACAGCCTTTGATAGACCAGTCGTGTATCACTGGTTGGAATGGGACATAACCCAACAGATCCCTTGAGGAAGATCGATCCTTCGACCCATCGAGCCGCAGGCGGACGCTTTACCGCTGGACTTCCGCCCCGCTCCGTGATGGCAATGAAGATGTATTTGTTTCTTTATTCACCCAGTTGTTCAGT
>JAULBR010087190.1:0-12885 GCA_032355825.1 Melanodrymia aurantiaca
GAGATGAAAGAAATGGGTCTGACCTGGGGCGAAGCCCAACACGTCGCACAAGACAGGTCCAAATGGAGGAAAATCATTGTAGCCTTATGTCCCACTGGGGATGAAGAGGACTAAGTAAGTAATAATCAAAGATAAAGATAAAGTTTGTTTGTTTAACGACGCCACTAGAAGCACATCGATTATAAATCAGCGGTTATTGGACGTCAGATGCATTGTTATATTGACACATGGTCTCAGAAGAAACCTGCTGTCGCCGATTCGTGGGCTACTCTTACCAAAAAACAGCAAGGGGTCTTTTATGTGCACTATCCCATAGACAGGATAACACACATCACAGAATTTGTGCAACTGGCAGGAACGGAAAATAGCCCACAAAATGTTTTGCGCTGTGGAGGATCGATCCCTCGATCCATCCCACAAAAGGAAGACATTCTACCTCTAGACAACGTCCTGCCCCACTCTATAATCAAGACAAATTATTGTAAAACATAATTTTAAAACGTTATCTTCTATACACTGTAGGTGTTCATTGTGTCATGCAAAGTTAAAAAAAAAAAGAAAAAAAAAGTTAAAACTCATTAACATAATGTGACTCAAAATATTCATTCCATAATAGATTTTCTAATACCACAAATACGTACCTTATAACAACATGTGTCGTTTCATTCGCTACTGTAATCACCCGGTGTTTAGTTATTGAATATCGAACATCTTTTGAGACCACTAAGGTGAATATGTACTCCACATTAGGCAGCAGATCAGTTTGAGGAATTGTCAGAACGCTTGTACCCTGACTAACATATCCTACGCCATTTCCGAAACAACCGCTGCTCACATTCGAGGGTGTATCCGACGGAAGGCTGCCAACCATCGGCAGTATTTCATTACTTCGTCTGCAGTACCATTTGTATCCGAGGCCTTTAGACGTTCCCAGGAGTTCATCAGGATCGTACGAGATCGTGGCGTCAATGGCGAGATTGTCCCGGTAGTAGACGTAGCGCAGATAACCTGACGATAGTTTACCCACAAGCATCGACGACTGAATTTCTATGTACACAAAATCGGTGGAGTTCAGATCGGATCCGTACGCGTACGACACTTTCAAACTAAACTTGTATATCCCGTAGGAAAGGTAGTTTGATGGAACGGTCATCGAAAGGAAGCCGGTGTTTGGATTATTTACTATAGTGTTGTCGAGTCGTTGGATTTTCCACTGATAGACTGTTTCGATCGGTGGAATACACGACGTTTTGACGTTAGCGGAAACTATGAACCGAATCGACCGCTTGAAGTGGATAATGTTCGTAAGAGATTTCGTGTAACCGAGAATTTGAATTTCGGGTTCAATGCACAGAAACTCGTAGACTGTGATTGGCCAGGATGTAAAGTCCCAAGAAACCTCGTTGGAGCTGTTCACGGTCACATTAAAGTTGCCGAACGTCCAGTAGGTATAATATATCACCATCGGAAACGTCGTTTTCTCCTCGTAGTCCATCGAAGCGTACTCAGGTCGGTCGGGACAAGACGCAACGCCGTACACTTTGACGTTTCCGTCACCGAAGTTCCAGATGTAACAGGAATCTGTGCCAACCGTGTCGATGTTCAACACGAAATACATGCTATTGTTTGATTGTATTGGTGAACTGCCCGTTAGAGTCAAGCCAGCGATCCGCTGTTGCACTTTGACCGTAAAATTAAACGATTCCTTCCTGAAACTGAGAAACGTGTTCTCAGCGCTGGCTTCTACATAGTACTCGATGGTGTCGCTGTGAGTATGGTTTATAACGTCCCGTCCTGTCGGGTACGAATACGTCGATGGTCGTGTAACTTGCATCCCGTCACCAAAGTCGTACTTGTAGGTGATAAGTGAACCGAAGACGATATCGCTAGTGATGATCAAAGGCGATCCGAGAGGTATGAAACGCCGGTTTATAACAGCCGTGTAGTTCGTCAGAGGTCCACCGACTTGAACGGAGGGTGTGAAAGAGATGTTGCTGACATTGTTCCGTACAATCACGAGCACACTGTAAACACCATGAGTCGCGTAGTCGTTCGAAACGCTCTGCGTTAACCACGGCAACGTCAGCGGGACGTCGTTCAAAACGTTCCCGTCGCCAAACGTCACGGTTGCCGATGCGCTTGTCGGGACGGCGGACGAAGACGTGACTGAGAAGATGACGTCTACGACAACGTCGGGGTTTGGAGAATCGTCCACGGAGCAGTTCACCGCCCACACGGGGACCTCGACGTAGACCGTGGTCGCGTTAACGACGCTGCCGTGGGCGTTGGTCGCCGTCACGGAGACAGAGTACACACCGGCCGTCGCGTAGTCGTGGTCGAAGAAGAATCGTCCATCGCTCGTTACACCCGGGACGAACATCGTCATGACGACCGATGGTTCGACGGTCAAGGACACGCTGATGTTGGATCCTGCTGGGATCGCGATCTCAAACCGTGCCGTGCTGTCGATGAGGATGTACGTGGGATCTGGTGTCAGGTAAACAGTATTTATAGGTCGCTGGATGTTTATGTCCTGGGAGACGTTGGTTGATGATACAAGGTTTGACGACGACAGCTCGACGCTGTGTATCCCGGTCGTGTTGTATGTACCGACGGTTATCTGTGCTGAGCCCGACAGTGTTCCGAAAGTGTAAACTTCGACACCGGTAGGCGTCCCATCCAAACTCAACGCAAACGTCACGTTCGTACCCTGTGATATCGCCCACGTTACGACGACATCCGTAGGATAGATCTGTAGTGCAGCAACTACAAACACATCAGGAGTAATCGGATCTTGTGAGATGATCGATCCAACAAACGACACTGAAGACAAGTTGTTGTAGCATACGATATTAAAGACATAGACACCTGGTGTGGTGTACGTCACAGGAAAATCAAACAACACAGAATCGTCTGCTTTCAACTGACTATCTGATCGACCATCCCCAAAATCAATGTCACACGTGATGTTTGTACCGCCAGTTACGTTCGCAACAATATTTATCGGATTGCTCGTATTTTGAGGTGGAATGCTTTCCACCAGAACGCTTTCCAGTTTCCTGAAGACAAAAACATCGATCTGGAAGTCGGCAAAACTGATTTCATTCATGGCCCGAACAGTCAGCAGGTATTGTCCAGTCTGGTTGTAAGAAAATCCTTTCGTTAAGAAAGCGGTGAAAATTATTTCTACACCGGTGGAAATTTTAAACCCAGCTTTGGTGTCATTCGTAACATCCATCTGTAATGTAATAACCTGGTCAACCTCGACTACAATTCCCGGAAGAATATTGACATTCAGAGACGTGATAAGAACGGTTGGATTAACAAACGGTGCCAGATTGTTGACTTTGTACACGGACACCGCCCCGGATCCTCCGCATGTCGTGCTGGGAGCGCTATCGCAAGTGATGTCACAGGTCGCCATGGAAACGGTCGCCGTCCACTCATCGTCAGTACACAGGCACGATGTTCCGTTGTATATTCCGGCGTATTTGTGCGTGTTGTTATTACAGAATGTTCGGCATTCTTCGGAATTGGTCACCACCGCCGATGTTGAAATATTCGGTTTGTTAATTTCAGAGTCGAAACAATTCCAAAAGTAATCTGAAATTAGGACATTTTTTCATTAGTTATTCAGTAGCATGCATTATATGGTTTATTTAATTATTCTTATACCGTAAACCAGAGTAATATTGCAATGATTTTTTTCTCTCGAATATGCACCGTAGCACATGTTGTGACTGGAGATAAGTTATAACTATAAATACACCTGTAACGATGGGTTAAAAAAATTAAAAAAATAAAATAAAATAAAAAAACCCGATGGGTAAGTGATAAACTCACCAAGATGTTCGAGAGGCAATCTAATGAAACTGTCGCATAGGTCCGTGTCGGTGAGCTGAGTGGTAGAGTTCACTGCGAGGGGACGCAGGTGGCACTCGCCTCGTTCTGGTCGTGAACAGTACGAGTAGCTGTTACACGATTGGCTGCTGCTACACGAGTCTCGACAGCTAGCCAGGTACACCATCGACTGCGTTTCTAGTATAGGCGACGTGATCGATTTGTGAACGTAATGCATCCATTCTTCAACTGAAATAGAGCTATGATATTATTAACGAAGTATTTATTTGTATTACCCATAAGGGTAATAATTATCAGAGGTTTCCCCAGAGCCATAGGGCATAGGGGCCCCCTACTCCTTACCTGTTTAACTAAGCACTTTGATTTATTTTAAGAGAATTGTAAGCGCTTTGGTTTAATGTAACAGCTTTGTCCCTGTACAGTGTATAATCCATAATCTATCAAATTAGTACTCATGGATCTTACATAAAGTGTGATATTTTACAGACAAATTAGACTTAAACACATGCATTTTACAATTTCTTTTCAAATCTATTCTAATAATTTAAGTAATGCCCATTGGGTAATAAATAGAATACCCAACTTGCTGCTCAGCAAAACTGTTAACTTGAACTCGCGAATTGATGTTATTATATATATAGCTTGTAAACAGGGTTTCTTTCTGTGAATAAAGATATACAGTCAAACCTGTCACCTAACAGCCACCTAAGGGAGTAACTAAAAGTGGCCTCTTAAGACAGGTGGCTGCTTAATACAGGTAATAACGCACTAAAATTGATGATTTGGTAGATTGTGATGACCATTTAAGACAGGTGGCTGCTTAATACAGGTAATAATGTCCCAAAAGTGATGATTTGGTAGAATATTATGATGACCATTTAAGACAGGTAGCTGGTTAATACAGATGGTCGCTCAAGCAGGTTTGACTGTATTAAAATACGTCTTATAAGCACATCACCTTTAGTTGCATCACCATTATTATCAATCCACGCTTTATCCCACAGATGTATTTCATCGAGCTGAAAGTCGGGGTACGTCGTGACATCATCACTGCTGCAGCCAATCAGAAAGCTCTGTGATGAAGTGGCGGATGGAGGGACAACTCTTGGCGACCCGGAACTCTGACCCACATGAGACCCGTCGACCCAGACGTTGAGACCGAACCTGGCGTAGTACGTCACAACGAGCTGCGTCCACACGTCGTACTCGATGTTAAACCAGACCGAGAACTCGGTGTCGCCGGTTCGATACCCAACGTGGAAGTAGCGTCGAAACTTCATCGTCTGGTTATTCGGAGCAACCTGTATGTAAAGATACATGGGTGGTTAACAAAAAGTGAATTTGTGTGACGGAAAATTCATAGTCATTTCAAGTTTTGATCCTCTATTTACAGTATACATGTATATACATAAAATTACATTACATAAAAGAAAGACCACTTTTAGAATTTCTTCCATGACTGTAATGCAAAATCTTCAAAAATATCAATGGTTTATGATGGATTTTTATTTGTTAACCTAAAGTTATATAGTTTGGACACAAAAAATAGAATTTTTAATTTATTTACAAAAATGTTTACCTTTTTTCTCTACGTTAAACGAAACTAAAGTTATCTGCGAAAAACATATTACAAATGTTGCGCCACAAAGTATAGATCATGTCCCACCCCCTACCTGTATGTATAATCCGTATCCATCAGGGACGTCACCCCCAAACGTGAGAATCGTTTGGTCTGTGTCGTTCTGACCGAAGAACTTGAGCATGAGGCTAACGGTAAAGCCGTGAACGCACGAATCTTTATAGATGTAGCAGTCGAGTTCATTGAGGTCAGAGGTCAGGTCAACACACTGTTGGTGATCTGAGAAGCCCCAGGCATTGGCCAACGCTCCAGGAACACTGCTAGGTATCTGACCAAACTTCTGTACCGAGGCGGATGGGGTTGACTCCATAGCCCAGTGACGTGGATGTTGCACATAAACAGACTTCCCTAAATACCAAAAAAAACTAAATGTTACTGGAGTGAAAATATTTTGCATAGTCTTCTATAAAAATTAAACCGATCATCGACAGATATTTAATTGAGTATTTTAATATTATTGCAACATATATAAGATTGTACAATAGACAACTGACTAAAACAGAATATTTCCTATTGACCATTCTAAAACATGTTGTCGCGCGAGAACTAGAAGGAATTAAGTGCATCAGAATTTGTTTTTAAAAAATTGAGATAATGAAGGAAAACTGATTTTCTTCATCATTAGTAAAGATATCTTTTTTTTTTCAATAGCAATGAAATTTGATTTCTTTGCATATTTGTGTCATTTATAGCAGATGAGGTATTGCTATGAGGGAGATTTCAATTTAGCTCAATTGATAGAGTACTGGACTCTCAATTCTCCTCAGTGAAGGATAAGTTGTTTGTTACATTTGGAGCCGACGTAGGGACTCTTTATACCAACACTGCTACATAGACCTCATTTAATTCCACTTTTTTTTCAATTATATGATAAAACATTACGTTTGTTATGTACTGTAGATCATGAAATTAACGCGTCACTAAATTTACATGGTCAGACGAAAATGCGACATTAAATTAATGCGAGTGGTCTCCCTTTGATGCAGTACTTTTTCTAACAACACGTTTGTGTAGCAATCAGTTAACATAAATGCGTTACATTATTAATGCGAATAATTCTGACTCGCATTTTTCGCATTAATATAATGATCGCATTAATTTCAGGATCTACAGTATTCTTGTCAGATATGGACATTCAAATAACTTACAATACACTTCAAAGGCTTCAGCATCATTCAACGCCTCCTGCCAGAAGAACAGATTATCAATCCCTCCAGAAAATCCCTCCACCGATACAATCCCATCATCCAACTTCCCATAATGCAATTTCACAACCGGATACGACGTTCCCGAGAGGGGAACTTGTGTAGTCACCGGTACTGGCACGCCATTCACGTACAGTATAACATTACTCGTGTCCCACGTCACCAACAACTGCGACCAGAAGTGATCGACCAGCTGAAAGCGAGTGCGGAACTCCGTGATGTTGTTCCTCGCGATCAGCCAGTAAGAAGAATCGGAAGTGGTGTATATAATTTGAACTCCTCTGTGTTTGTTGGAGGCGGAGAACACGCCGAAGATGGACGTGGATTCGTTTCGTTTCGGTTTGAGCCACATCGACATGGTGAATCCGTTCTGACAGTAATCGATGGAACCGAGGCAGTCGAATGCGAACTGTCCAGTCTGGCTGGCGTGGCCGGTCGTCGTCGTACCGTCGGTGTACAGAGCGTAACCGAAACGGCCCGGTAACCGCCGGCCCGTTGACTGGATGGTCAGATAATCTGTCCAGTCGAAGTTCTGCTCAAACTCTTGAGGTAATAACTGGGATTCTGCAAAAGTGAATGGTAGAATTCTTTGAGACAGACAAATATTGAATGAAATGTATTAGTTAAGAAGGTACACATATGCAGGGTATAATTTGGACCATTTTTAAGGGTACCTTTTTGGAAAAATGGGTAAAAAAGTGACTAATGATGTACTCAAAATACTTTTCTACTTACTGTTCTTGAAGTCGTTTGCTGGATCTGGAATGACGTACTCAAAATACTTTTCTACTTACTGTTCTTGAAGTCGTTTGCTGGATCTGGAACGACACAACTCAAAATACTTTTCTACTTACTGTTCTTGAAGTCATTTGCTGGATCTGTAAAGACGTACTCAAAATACTTTTCTACTTACTGTTCTTGAAGTCATTTGCTGGATCTGTAATGATGAACTCAAAATACTTTTCTACTTACTGTTCTTGAAGTCATTTGCTGGATCTGGAATGACGAACTCAAAATACTTTTCTACTTACTGTTCTTGAAGTCATTTGCTGGATCTGTAATGACATACTCAAAATACTTTTCTACTTACTGTTCTTGAAGTAATTTGCTGGATCTGGAACGACGAACTCAAAATACTTTTCTACTTACTGTTCTTGAAGTCATTTGCTGGATCTGGAATGACGAACTCAAATATTTCCATTTCATCGATCAACGCGTCGATCTGCTCCCCACCATCCTCCTGCGCACCGACACTGACGGGACGAGTCTCGCCAAGAGACGGGACACCGCACGATACGTTCGCAACAGTCGACGCTAAAAACGTGTTATTCCTCCCGTTCAGATACACTTCCACACGCAAACCTTCATCAACACCAACGTAAACATGCGTCCACGCGAACGTGGTCGTCTCAAACGTCACCCTCGTTTCCGTGCTACAGTTGTTCAACAAGACGGTCACGGAATGGAACGACCCATTCGTCTGTTGTCCGTAAATCTCGAGACCGTATCCAGTGCCGTTGACCCGAGTGCTGACGAGGACCTGTCTGGAGAAGGTGTCGGCGGGGGTTTCGATCGACAGCCACAGGTTGACGGACCAGCCGTTGTGACAGAAGCCGAGGTTGGAGAAACATTCATCGGTCAGCCAGGTGGCTGCGTAGTCGAGGGTGAAGTTGGCCATCGGTCCGATCATCCCCGACGTGGCGACGTTCTGGTTCGTGGTGCTGAGTCGGCTGTAGTTGTAAGTCGGATTCTCCGTACCACTGTACAGTTCTTTTGGTGGAATATCTGAATTTGACATACGTTGATTTAAATTATTTGTACAGTGAAACCCCTCTAAACTGAACACACTTGGGATCGAGTAAAATGTTCGGTTTCGAGGGGTGTTCGGTTTACTGAGGTTTAAATACAGCACTTGTTTATGGCTGTTTGGGACTTTGAAATATGTTCGGTTTAGAAGGAATTTCGGTTTACTGAGGGTCCGGTTCACAGGGGTTTCACTGCATATTATATACCAAACAACTTATTCAATAATAATATTTCCAGACCTTAAGTAATCTAAATTATCATTACTAAATGTAAATGATCACTACTAAATTTAAATGATCACTACTAAATTTAAATGATAATAAGTAAATGTAAATTCAATGATAATGACTAAATCTAAATAACAAAACAGCCATCATGTTCAAAACCTGGCAATATTTTGTCCCAGCAGTCATCATCGGCTGCATCTAAAATTTGAATCAGACAATAAAAAAACATAAAACAATTACTACTAACATAACGATGATCTCTGGCACAAAGCTCCAACCGCTATGTCACAGTCTACCCCGACATAGTTCCATGTTCCATGTTCTAGTACGACACACAATGGAGAACAGACAATAAGAAAACATTAATATATTACTACTAACATAACGGTGACCTCTGACACAAAGCTCCAACCGCTAAACCACAGTCTACCCCGACATAGTTCCATGTTCCATGTTCTAGTATGACACACAATGGAGAACAGACAATAAGAAAATATTAATAAATTACTACTAACATAACGGTGACCTCTGACACAAAGCTCCAACTGCTATGCCACAGTCTACCCCGACATAGTCCCATGTCGCCTGTTCGAGTACGACGCACAAGGGATCATTGGGTGATGTTGGTTGTACCATGTTGGCCGGAAGGTGTGTTGCTAGGGAACCGTCTGTCCAGCGGAACGATCCTCCAATTGCCGTCTGCATCAGTCCAAGATGGACGTACGAGTCTTGAGGAGCTTAAAGAAACACGTTTTTCACTTATGACTTGTTTTGCAGCTAATTGTTTATTTATTTGCAAACATATTTTATGTTGCACGAATATTAAAATAAATGACGAGACTTAATTTAGTCGTGTCATTTTCTTGAGGATGAATGCAATGAAAAATATTAATAATTGACAGCATTTTTTTTTTTTGTAACTGCACATGCCTATGCAATCTATCTTAGTCATATTCTTTCATAGATGACCATAATACTTATTATACATTAAAATTTTTGCTTATCAATTAAAATAACACTAATAAAAAATCTAAAAAATTATTGATTTAAAAATATGTTTTCCCAATCTAAACGACATAAATCTGTAAACAAACTAATTTTACTTTTGGCTTAACCTTCTCGCCTGGCTCTAGTATGTTAGCAACCAACCAATCATGGTGCTTATCAATTAAAATAACGCAAATAAAAAAATATATATTATTAATTTTTTCCCAATCTAAATGACATAAATGATTAAAACAAACTAATTTTATGTTTGGTTTAACCTTCTCACCTGGCTCTAGTATGTTAGCAACTAACCAATCATGGTGCTTATCAATTAAAATAACACGAATAAAAAAATAAAAAAAAATAAATGATTAAACAAACTAATTTTATCTTTGGTTTAACCTTCTCACCTGGTTCTAGTATGTTAACGACCAACCAATCATGGTGCTCGGTATCCTTCTCGACCACTAGCTGTCCGCCGTGATCCTCACAGTGAGACTCTGCTGCATAGTGACTCAACAGTGCAGTCATGGACGTCACGTGGTAACACAGTTCCGTTTCACTGTGGTATACCCAGCCTTCGGCACACTCTTCTTGGTAACCTGACGACGAAATATGGAATTCACAGTGGAGAACTTCTACTCGGCAGTCAGATATGGATTCAGGAATTTTTATTTTATTTTATTTTATTTTATTTGGTTACGGGGTGAAAATCCTGTTGCTAGGAAAGAAATGTCTTTTTCAGATATCTGGGGGTGAAAATCCCCTTGCTAGGAAAGAAATGTCTTTTTTAGATACCTGGGGGTGAAAATGTCTTTTTCAGATATCTTGGAGTGAAAACCCCCTTGCTTCGAAACAAATGTCTTTGTCAAATATTTGGGGGTAAAAACCCCCTTGCTAGGAATGATATGTCTTTTTCAGATATCTGAGGGCAAAAACAACCTTGCTCAGAAAGAAATGTCTTTTTTAGATATCTAATATCTGCTTAGGTAATAATTTGTCTTAGATAGTAATTTTAGAAAGCCTTAATGTGATCCACCACACACCACACCATCATCCCCATCCCCAATAGCTAAAATTTCTGAATCTAGTCTTTTGTCAAAATTAATGTGTAATATGTACTGGATGGAAACAGACATGAATGTTGCTACCACAGAATTACCCTCTTGATTCAGAACAATACTGAATTCCAAAGCGTTATAGAATCTTGATTATCGTTTGACAAGTTATTTTGCTATGCAAAACAAAACCAAAGATAACCTTGACACCATCAACAGGTTGGTAGGAACGGTGTTCGAATTCCGTGGGTGGATCTCACTTTCCAACTCCAACCCAGAGTGAGTGCTTCGCCAGGTTCAATGGGTAGGTGTAATACCACTTATACCGACCAGTGTCCACAACTGTGTGCTTGAACCTTAATTGGATATAAGCACGTAAATAATTTATAACTAATTAACTAACTGAGACCATCAGATGTTCTGGGGACAATAAAATGTAAAAAAACGTACATACCAAAGAATTTGCGTATCTCGGTAACAGATACATCTCTTTCAACCAGCCTCAGGTCATCAACCATCCACCTTCCAGAGGAATCCGGCATGTCGTCTGACTGGCCAACATTAATCATGTAAGTGGAATTCTCTGGCATTGGTACTGCATATGATGTAACCGTGCTACCGAAATCACTACTACAGTGTCCATTTACGTAGACTTTCATGCCTTTGTACTGGTTCCACTTGACAGCTAGGTGAATCCACCGCTTCAACTGAACCGAAAAGTCCAACTGCCACCGCGTCATTCCAACAGTCATGATAGCTGAACAGTCTACCTTTTCGACTCCGTTTTCTACAGTTGTGTTTCTACAACCGATAAACAAGCCGTTCTTGTTCAATTCCACATCACCGAAGTCAAAGAGAATGATTCGGTCGGACGACGATGAAAGTTGGTCTATGTTCACCCACATGGCCACGGTAAAGCCAAGCTTACACAGCGTTATGTTGTTCAAACATGGAGAGCTGAAGCCGGTTATTTTGAAACCGGATCCGTTCATTTGCATAGCCCGACCACTTAATCCATCCGTGTATGTAGCAAGTCCGGGGGACTTATTGTTGAACAGCACACCGTAGTGTTCTGTCGGTGGATCCTCATCCTCCATTGCAAAGAGTATGCCATCGTAACCTACAGAAGACAGTAACACAAAAGAACAAAAATTATTTAGATTCATTGGTTTCTTGGAGCATAGCTCAGCGCAAGAGCGTCCACATGATAGGTCGAAGGATCTATCCTCCTCAAGGGACCCGTGGGGCTATTTTCCATTCCAGCCAGTGATTCTGGTCTATTAAATGCTGTGGTGTGTCTTATCCTATCTGTGGGAAGTGCACATACATGTAAAATATCCATTGCTGTTATTCAAATATGAGTAACTTAATAGTAGCAGTTTCGATATAACCGTCCTTTTGACATCCAATAACCGGCGATTTATAATCAATGTGTTCCAATGGTGTCGCTAAACAAACACACTATCTTTTTTAATCATTGGTTTCTTAGCACTGCACGCCAAAACTTCAACAATTTTTCAAACAAAAACAAAGCTCTTTGCATAAACCAGATTGATGTCTCACTTCCTAAATTGGCTTAGAATATTAAAAAAGGAATAAATAAATGAATTAGGGGATAACCATACTGTGTTTTCTGATTTGACCACGAATATCGGTTGTTTTACCATTGCAAAATTAGTTTTATCGGCGACGCTTTAGCAGAAATATCAAAATCAAAATCAGAAATAAAACCGAAATCAAACCCGATCAACTTACCTATTGATGCACAGGTCAAAGGTCCCACCTCGAGGGCTGCGTAATCCCGTGTATTGATGGACAGGCCAGTGAGCACCTCCATCACGGGAAGCACAGACAGGTTGGTGAATTTACCCGAATCATCTCTCAGCACACCATCAGACAGACCATTGTCACAGCTGGGCAAACAAATGGACATTTAAGAAAACGTTTGTCTACAATAGTTATCAAAATTAGTCAAATCTGCTTACGAAAAGATAAATTTTGTTTGTTCAATGACACCATTGGAACATATTTAGGGGATAATATCACTGTGTTTCGTTGTTCACTATAACGATTTATCACAAAATTTGGATTTAGGGACGAGA
>JAULBR010087201.1:0-12883 GCA_032355825.1 Melanodrymia aurantiaca
AAGTCACTGTCTGTTGAATAACGCGCAACACTGTCTGAATAGCTTCCTGGGTCCATTTTCGTTCTGGCTTCTAGTAGCAGTGTATGACCGTACCTACACGGTTAACCGCAGTTGGAATAAGGTCCGGCAAGGGAAGCAACTCTTGTATTGACAAAATGTCGATTTCCATAGACCAGGAAGAAACAGATTGTTTAAATTATTGTGAAAAGACTATTGATACTTTGGATATGTAACTTTTCAATACATTAACCTTATTCTACGTGTTAATAGTCCTTTAACTATCCAAGTGTATGTTTTGGCGATCGATTCGTACGCCGTATAGCTAGCAATTTTATCTTATTTTACATTTATTTTGTTGTTTGAAGTCATATAATAAATATATGCAATTATGTAGATAAAAAGGGACAGTGTTTTCTCTCCTGTTCATACGCAAATTCATTTTCGCGTGGCTGGCTTCATTCATTTATCACGTGACTCCAATTTTCGCGCCAAAATGGTGAGTGATTCTCTTTAACGTATCGACTGGACTGAACTGAACTGAACTTTATTTACTCTCAGGCCGTAAGACAACGTGGAAGTGTTCACAAACATAATTTGTAGATGGGTGGGTTTGTGGGGCAAGACCTGGGATGTGGATAGGCGTGATATTTTCAGAGTTATAGCGGAATTTAATGTGGCTGTTTTTCTTTCACAACCGTATTACGACATTGTTTACAGACAGGAAAATAACGTTTGTTTCAGTAATCACACACCAGCTCATATAATTATTTGTTTAATAAGCAGCTATTAGCTATCAACCATGTTATAGTTATTTCGACACATGGACCTGGGATGTGGATAGGCGTGATATTTTCAGAATTATGGCGGAAATTAATGTGGCTGTTTTTTCTTTCACAACCGTAATACGACATTGTTTACAGACAGGAAAATAACGTTTGTTTCAGTAATCACACCCCAGTTCATTTAATTATTTGTTTAATAAGCAGCTATTACCGATCGACCATGTTATAGTTATTTCGACACATGGACAAGAGTAGAGAGGTCAGTTAGTGCGAGCAATAATCCACAAGAATGCACATGGAAGCGAAATACTTACAGACAGACATAAATTGCAGTTTACACGCTAACGCCGGCGTTTGACCCACCATATGTGTTCACGTGTATAATAGTGTTTTCATAATACCCATCAAAGAGAACATTCCGGCGAAATGGAAATACATCAGAAATCAAGAATGTGTCATATTTTCCTTACAAATATATTTCTGGTCATACAGAATATAGATGGTTCAATTTGTATTTTTTAAATCCAACTACAAAGAAATCTGTGGTACTTGAGGCAAATGAAATCTACCACTGCTATGCCATTTGCTGTGATGAAACAAAGGGTGCGCACTAAACGCAAGAGGAAAACAATGATTTAGTTCCCGCGAAATGACATTTCATTTCAAGCCTGAATGCTGCAGCTACTTAAAGACAATTTATTCCGAGTTGCGTTGATGGCCGCCCAGAAGTATGTTTACACATTGACATTGTTGTCGAGCTTTAACATGGTTGTTTGCATACGAAGTGTACTAGAAAACAAATTATGAATTTTTTTAAATCTAAATTTTTGTGTTTGTGTGAAAAACAAACCACTCAGTTGTTGTGAAAATATGAATGTCTAACAGTAATTAACATTATAATTAAATTATGTATAATTTTCGCTTTTCAACGCCACATTTTTCGTCAAGTGGAACTGTTTTCAAGGTGCTTACATTCATTTCTTGGATGGTTTCAAGACTAATTTAGAAGGCGGCCCAGAAGACCAGAAAGCAAATCTGCACCATTTGTATCTTACAGCTGGTATGAAAGATTTAAGTAACTTAGTGGTATATAGCGTGTATCAGAGGTGTGATAGTTTGCAGGATCAATTCTTCTCGTCAGTAAACCTGTTTGGAGTTTTCATCTAGGTGTAACAGGAATAATTACGCAGAAACCGAAGTTCGAAAGCGTGTATGTATACTGGCATACTATAAAAACGCATCGAGGATTTGGTAACATGTATCGGCCTCCGTGGTGTAGTGGTTAACGCCACGGACTACAGGCTGGTAGGAACAGTGTTCGAATCCTGCTCGTGGAGCTCACTTTTCGACTTCAACCACAAGGTTCAATGGGTAGGTAGGTGTCCACAACTGCTTTAACAAAGGCCGTGGTATGTGCTAACCTGTCTGTGGGAAAGTGCACATGAAAGATCCCTTGCTACTTATCAATTTGGAGTAGCGGGTTTCCTCTCTCAGACGAACACTAACTTCTGTCCTGGACAGGCAGTCGAAGCAGCTGGACTGCGTGACCATGACATACGTGCTTGAACCTTAATTGGATATAAGAACGTAAATAAGTTATAACTAACTAACTGGTAACATGTTTGTGCGTGGGTGCGCGCGTGCGTGCGTGCGTGTGAATTTATGATAATGTGTGATAAAATTACAATTTATCTTACCAATAAACGTTAAAAGAAGATTATTTAACAAATTTAAAAAGCGAAGATTGGGGATGGTGGCGTTATTTTGTTTAGATATTATTAAATACATACTGCATATTAGGCACAAAAGTTAATCTTTTCCCCATAAATTCTTCTACATTATACAATTCGGATTATTGAATGGGTGTATTATTATTTACATGGCTAAAGCCCATGACGTCATAAACGTGTGACGTTTACTTGGTAACTATCTATAATAATACCCGTTGGTGCTGGAAGACGTTATAAGTATTTAACATTACTGTGTTCTTTCTGGATTTACTGTCGAGTATGTAAAATAATGGTAAGAATTAACATGTTTTGTTTTGAAATTATTACTAATACACATTAAAATATCAACCCAGCGGTTATTCCGTAATTTCGTTTTTGATAAACCAGATTGAATATAAAATGTATAATAAAATTATGTTGCCATATTCAACAATTCAATGACGTCATAATTTATACACTCGCTTTTGAGTTTTTGTATTCGTTCCCAAGACGATTCGCCATATTGTTCGACTATATTAATTTTGGAAGGTAAGTACTAACTTGTTTTTACTTTATCCTACAAAATGGGATGTTACGTGCTGTGTTTAACAACATTGTCGTAAACCACTTGGTTGTGTTTCTGTTATAAACATTCCAACACCTTTTGTGGGAGTAGACGGTATTAGAGAATTATTCATTTAGGATAGTTCTGAATTTTTCGGATGGTGTTGAATTTTTGGCATTAACCACATAATTATCCCCCTTTTGCAGGATTCTCTAAACAAAATTATAGTGGTGGTTTTTGGTTTCCAGAGTTTAATCATAAACAGAAAAATATAGCTTTTACAGATCATTTTGAATAAATATCACATTGTAATCTGATTTAAGTTGCCATTAGTTACAACATTTAGGTGTTTATATCCAACTACGGCTCAAGCACGTCTGTCATGTTCACGCCGTTCAACTACCTCGACTACCTTCTTTTTTCTTCTTTTTTTTTTCCAAATGATTTTATTGTCCCCAGAAACATAGGCAGTGAACAGGTTACCTCAACTACCTTTGTTAAACCAGTTGTGGACACCGGACAGTGGTTGGTGTAAGTGGAAGTACACCTACCCATTGAGCCTTGCGGGGTTGGAGCCGATACTGTGATTAAAAATCTCATATACCACAAATGGGACTCGAACCCAGTACCTACTAGCCACAATCCCGAAGCATTAACCACTGCGCTACTATTATACGGATACCGGTGTCTGGTATAAATCGCCACTGGTATGTGGATGGTAATTAAAGCAAGAACTCTCAGGTGCAATTACTCGGCCAGTTAGCCGTCGGTGAGAGTGATTTTGCAAATGCTAACCTCAATGAGGCGAGCCTCTCAAGCTCTTGTGACCCTTACTTAGTTTGTGGTTTTCGCAGCTTTTAACAAAAACAGGCAAACAACTTGAAGACTTGAAATGGGAGGTTCGCAGTATGGTGAACAGAAGCCTATTTTATCTTGTTATATACTAATTGAGCAGATGTATATTTAAGCGGCACTCTGTTTGATGACGGTGTGAAAAATCTCCCAACTAATCAATTACTCGCCTTTCAGGCCAGGTGGACATTTTTTTGGTTAAAACTAATTCTGTCTATTGTTGATACGTACCTAACTCCGTCACGCTGTCAGGTTAATCCGTACGAAATAAAATTCATGCACATCACCAAAGATGACATTTTCTCTATTACTAAATATCTATTTTGGTTTTATTCAATCACCATTAAAGTAATACACATGTATTAACATCGTTATTTCATTAAGCGTTAGGTTACTGTTACTACATTTTCACTGTTAACAGAAGAAAAAAGTGGTCCTTATTTAATTACATAATTGCATACATTTATTATATGGTTATAAAGATCAACAGAAATGTCATTATGCCATTATAGTTCAAGTCATTCATCGAGCAATTGTCATTGATGCTTAGATGCCCAGTTAGCTTTGAATCTCTATTCAAAGATCAAGATACGAAACCGATGAATAACTTTTGGTGTGATTTTGTCATACCTAAGAAGACACATACATGGTGCACAGAACAAACAATGTACAACCCGTTTAGATAAAGCAGCAATGGCAATTATAACCACAGGTCCACATTCTCATTGGAAAGGAGAGTACATGTATACCATAAGTTGTACAAGCATTACGAGGTGTAAATTGATTTTGGTGCTCCCTCTGTACGCTGGTCACTTCCACAAAATAAATGACACCTAGTTAGTTAGTTAGTTAGTTAGTTAGTTAGTTAGTTAGTTAGTTAGTTATAACTTATTTACCTGCTTATATCCAATTAAGGTTCAAGCACATCTGTCGTGATCACACAGTCCAGATCACACAGTCCAGCTGCCTCGACTGTCTGTCGACGACATAAGTTAGTGTTAGTATAAGAGAGCAAACCCGCTACTCCAAATTGATAAGTAGCACATACCACGGCCTTTGTTAAACCGGCTGTTGACACTGGTCGGTATAAGTGGTATTACACCTATACCCATTGAGCCTAGCGGAGAACTCACTCTGGGTTGGAGTCGGAATGTGAGATCCACGAACTGGATTCGAACACTGTTCCTACCAGCCTGTAGTCCGAAGCGTTAACCACTACACCACGGAGGCCGGTCAATGACACCTAACTTCTGCTCTATTATTTATAGGGGCATGCTGTGCACCCACCACCTTCATTGACGGAAGTATTAGCGCTTATATATGGAAACTTGACACATTACGGATTATGTATAATTATGGATTACGGAAAAATGGAATTTGCACATTACTCAGACCTAGTTCATTACTCAGTGTAAATTGTATGTTTATAGATATGTAATGCATATAACTAGAAACCAGTGGTAAACGACAGGTTTATCTAATTCCGTGGTGTGTGCTATCCTGTTTTATGGGGTAGTGCACATAAAAGACCCCTTCCTGTTTATCGGTAAGAGTAGCCCATGAAGCGGCGACAGCGGGTTTCCTCTGTGACTATGTGTCAAATATAACCATGCGTCTGACGTCCAATAACCGCTGATTTATAATCGATGTGTTTCTAGTGGCGTCGTTAATTAGAACAAACTTTACTTTACTTTACTTTGCATATAACTAGATATATAATATGTGTGTGTGCATGTGTATGTATATAATACATTATGTATCCCTCTCATGCTGTAGCTCAACGGCCAGATGGTACATAAAGTCTTCCTCTTCTATTTCTCACACTGACCAACGATAAACTGCATGGGCTAGCTAAAAGAGTAAAGTAAGATTTGTTATATTTAACGACGCCACTAGAAACACATCGATTATAAGTCAGCGATTATTGGACGTTAGATGCATGGTTATATTGACACATGGTCTCGGAAGAAACCCACTGTATCCGCTTTATGGGCTACTCTTACCGAAAAACAGCAAGGGGTCTTTTATGTGCACGATCCCATAGACAGGATGGCTTACACCACGGCATTTGATACACCAGTCGTGTACCACTGGCTGGAATGGAAAATAGCCCATAAAATGTTTTGCGCTGTGGAGGATAGATCCGTTGACCCATTCCGCCACAGGCAGACATTCTACCTCTATACTATACGTCCCGCTCCCCTAGCTAAAAGAAGCACGACAAATACAAGAAGACTCGACGCAATCATCCACAACGTCGTGCCCCCGTCTGTCAGCACCCGGCAGATCAGCATCGTAAACAGGAACCCAAGAAGAGACGCAATTTAACTAATACCCACTCTGCCTTTATAACTCACATGCACCCGTTTCCGCAGCGAACTTCATCGCCGGGTCTCGGTGTTGCCTTTCGCATTGTAATTGGCGACTGTTACCGAAGCAGTTCTGATGGCTCATCACCTTTCAGAGGCAGCACGTGTTCAACAATTAAGACGGATAGGAGGATAATGTTGTCCTAATGACAAGCCAGCTAAGTTGTTGCCTGCTTTGAACACTCACGGAGGACTTCACGAAGACGTGCTTTTGTGGTCGACGAGAAGACATCAGCGAACGAGCAGATAGATGGATGGATGATCCGGGTATTATTCATTGTCGTAATGTATGATCTTCCTGATGTGCAGATCTGTCGCATGGACGTTTGCTTTACGAACATGGTAACGTTCTTTCACCCTATCGCTATTGGCTCTCACCCTTAATGCTACCAATATGCGGTCCCGTGGATATCAGTAACTAACTCTGACCTAAGAGTAGTAAGACGAACGAGAGAGATGTATGTTCAATTGATAGACTTTATTATTTAGCAATCTACCTTCTATTGGGATACACTTTGATATCGATATGACATCCTATACACATCACAACATCCGGCTCACGGAACGATACACTTCAATGTATCCGGGTCTCGATGTGATACTCATTACTACATCCTTCTCACAGAATGATACATGTCATGGCATTCTGGTTCATGGGCAATACTCACAGAAATAAAACTGACGTAACTAAATTATTATAGATAGGAAATTGCTATCTCAGTGTGCAGTCGTCGGTGTGCCCACAGCTAGCCGATTTGCTTCTATATGCAAGTGCATCATAATTTTAGTTAACCTGAAAACATCCAAAGAAACAAATCGGGCCAAGAAGTTCAATTTCATTTTGCGCTATATTGATGATCTTATTTCTTTTACTAAGAGCACAATGCAAGATCTCTTTCCATTAATAATTATTTATCGACCACCCTGGAAATACAGGAAGCGACTGAAAGTAGAACATCCGTTTCATACCTTGATCTTTGCATATAATTATATTTAAGAACTACACATGCCGGGCAATAAATGTCTGACTTTAACTTACCAATAGGGTCAGCGAACGCAAAGAAGAAGAAGAACTTACCAATAGTTAATGTTCTCTTTATATGTCGAGAAACAGTCAGTCTGCTCTATGATATGGTGTCACAATGCAATAAATTCTGTGATTATTTTGGGTATGTTCACTATACAGTATATCGATTGTAAGCAATTTCATGTCCTACTTCAAAATTATTTTTTATTAGCGTTACAACATTCATGAACTACTGAAAAAGTTTTATGGTGGACATTCTGAGGTTATTTCACGACTATGACAAATCCATGACACAGATTAGTGATCACCGGTGAGACAGGATATTCTTAATTTTGGTTTCATCACTACTTTGGCTGTGATTACCGAATTAATGTCATTACGAATTTGTCGTTTTGATTTAAGCATTCAATGTATTCATTAATCTCTCCATCGAATCCATAATGCGATCTAAACAAAAAAATAACATCATCTCCGAGTAACAATGTTTTGTTTTTTGTGTTTAACAATATCGATATATTTTCAGTCAGTGATTGAGACACATGTACACTAAGTATGACATTTTCGTACTTACCAGATCTATATACACACGATTTCATGTGTATAAGGTTAGCATTTCACTCATTCTTATATATGTAGGACAGAATTATGCCACGAAAGACAGCTATGTACATGTATATACAATAATATTTACCTTATATTATAAGGTAAATGGCTATATCATATAAAATAATAAATATATAAGTTCTTAGTTTTTTTTAAACATTATTATAGAAAACTTCGTTCCAGAAGTAACTTTAAATGTAATTTTGGGTGGAACTTAAATGATTCCACAATACATCTGGTAGCGAGTGGACACTTGATCATCATATCGCTCGCGTTACCCCGGACTTCATCACACTTTGCTTTAGTGTTGAAGAGGTTAGAAACCAGCACCTTTGTTGATCCCCAGGGAATTAGCTACCTGAAAGGCCGACGTAATTTTTCACCGCCTTTTAACGACTTAATCTGCAAATAGGGGGGATTTCCTGCCATAGCCGTTCTTTAACCTATGATTACAGGTTCAGTCATCCGGCTGGTCTAAATTAGTAAGGGATGTTCCGGGCAATTCACCTGTCAAAATGTCTGACCGAGCGGGCTAACAAGACCTACCTGGATTGGAGGTGACTCTCTATCTCACGCTACATGTCCTGCGTGCCATCAATGCTTGATCGAGTCGTGTAACCAGACACGCGCTTGTTACCTTCCGCGCTACTGGCTGGCTTTTGATTTTCAGATAGAGAGGACCATCCCACTTGAAATTATAAAAAAAGCCAGCTGACTTGGTCGCTTTAAAGTGTCCACTCATACGTACATGATTTCACGTTGGTGTGATTCTTAATTTGAAATACGTGACAAAGCAACAACAACAATGACGACAACAACAACAACAATAACAACAACAACAACAGTAGGAACATAGCTATAATTATTTTGAAAATACAAGCAACAATAAGAAACGGGACAACGACAATACTAATTGATGGTAATGATATAGATCAAATATAGAGTTATTGATAAAGCAATGAATTCACACCAACAAGTGTTGTACTTTAAACTTCATTGTTAAATAGAAAGTATAATCTCCAACTTTTGTTCGGTTCAGAGTAGTAGGAACAAAACAAATTAAATGTGAAAATAGTATTATGCGTTCAAAAGATATTACAATCTAAAAAAAAAACTATTTTATTATAGATCTACTTTGATGTTATTGCAGAACGTAATTATGCAGTAGTTATCTAAAAGCTTTTTGCCCTTTATATATTAAGTCGTGAGATAGATACCACCTCAGTTGACGAAGAGAACATTCCATCTTGCCCCTTCGACCTTCATGGACATGTGGTCAAGATGACCAGATACTAGAATACATCCTCCAGAAATGTTCCTAACAGCACAAGGTGAGGGAGAAGATATGGCCTTATCCAGAGTCTATTTTTACCAAGCTCTATGGCAACAGGCGTGGCCTAAAGAGGACGAGGCATTTTTTTATCGCCCGGACTGATTTTTAATGTGTGTAGTTCTACGAACGCAAAGAATAACGTGAAGATGAAGAAGACCAAGCATCATCAATTATATTGGATGATGGTTTACGAGACCATGACGTCATGACATAATGGTAGGATTTGGAAATTATCATGTAAAAGATAGTACGTGTACATACACAACCGTAAATCGTTTCCTTTGGGTGTTCTTTTCAAAGTCTCGCTACAATAATCTATTGCTCCTTATATTTTGTCAATCGTAAATGACGACCAATTTAATATTGTCATGAAGTTAGTGAGCATTATCCTTGTTCATGATCCCGATCATGCTCAAACCTCTATAGATCATCTCCAGCACTTAATACTAAGCCGACGGATTATCCATTAAAGGGTAAATATCTGATTATGCTTTTTTCTTCTTCTCATTTTGGTCCTTTGACAAATGGTCCTGTAATTTACACTATTAATTATGCTTATTTGAAGCGAAATAAACCACATGTCGGCCATTGCGTGGAACACATGACGTTCTGGTCTCGCCCGGTCTCACACGCACAAAGCCGGTGGCAGTATGCGACCGAATTTAATGTGTTTGGCAAACGGCGTGTAATTTGGCGATATTAATCATTTGTAATTGATGATACTTCAAATAATGTATGCAAATTAATAGTTTTGTTGCAGCCACGACTGATGCAAGTGTCATGGGTAGGCATCTCGACATTTCCAGTTCTGCAAGAGCAAATCTTTTATGTCCTGCCTTGCCAACCGCACGTTCACGGGGTGTCCTATGCCTGGTAGTCGTTCTCGCACTAGTCTAATCAGTGGTTATAAAAGTCGTTAGCTCTTTAATCGGTAAGAGATACAGCAGATAATTTGATCAGCCTAATATTGTGTCGTTTCCCCTTCTTCTGTCAGCAAACGTGTCCTCGTAATTACACAAGTGGCATCTGTCTACACGCTTGCCATGATCAGAGGCCATTAATAACGCAAAGTTGTTTCCCTTCATTTGGAAGTCTTTTCGATTGATGAGTTAGCTGTGTGCCTTATCGTGGACTTTTTCTTTTTGACGCCGAGTTTTAATGTATTTCCGATGTGAATGTTTAACGGACGAATCAACGTTCATGGCCGTGAAATGTCAACACGGATGTTGTTATTGTAGTGAATTTGCCATTACGACGTTACCGCGGAGAGTAAGTAATTAACATTACGCACGTAATCATTAAAATTTAAAACGAGTTATTGCTACAAATGTGCGATAAATTAAGTATTTAGACTACAATTTATTTCTTTTCTATATTGACAAGATGGGACAAATTGTCGAAGCGGAATTCTTGTCGTATACGGTCGACACCATTGAAATATTTTGAATAAATTAATATTTGTTCGTGGGCGGCAACATACTGTGGCAAAGAAATCTTCTTACTATAATATTGCATTCATCAAGTCAAACTGCTCAACAGACCGTGTTTAATATAAGTTCCTTCCTAGATAAAGTTTGTTTGTTTAACGACACCACTGGAACACATTGATTATTGATCAGCTGTTATTGGATGTCAAACGCTAGGTTATATCACTCTTGGTCACAAAGGAAACCCACTGCCGCCACATAGGCTATACTCTTCTTCGAATAAGACAAAGATATATTTTATATGCATTTCCCACATACAGAATAGCACAAATCATGGCCTTTAAATTGTTTTATTATTTGTGGATCGGTGGTTGATGTAAGTGTAAAAAAAACATATCTAACTTGCAATAAATTTGGATACCAGGTTTTAAAAAACTTACCTAACTATTCTTTTATAACTTTGTCATAAAAGTAGTTAAAATTTCCCCCCCATACATTTATTTGCCCCAGAAACATATATAGGCAGTGAACAGGTTGGGGAGCCATATTCACTGCATTACATAATACATACATATATTTAATAGTAATGTCTAGAATAACTATCCAAACATTGATAAACAAATACAAATACAAAAGCAGTTAATAACTAAACAACTAAAGGAATATTATGTTTAACGTGCAAAATCACTTCATATTCTGTATCCCTGATTTAAATAGGCTATATAACTCGAATCCTGGTGTTTTATGGTCGAACTTGTTAGTGATCTGTCCGATATATCTATAATGCACTTCTTATGATAAACAGTATCACTTTTCCAGTTGTTTGCAGCGTGGGTTAATATGATGACCTCGAACGTCGCGGATTTGGTCTTCTCTCGGATCAAGCCTCACGGATCTGGTTTTCCCTCGGATCAAGGCATGTCGTCTCCTTTAGATCTTGTATGGAATACAGTATGGTGAGACAAGAAGAAACATAAAATCACACTACCCTGCGATAAGCTCAGGGCTAAACTGTACCGGCATGCATGTTGCTGTTTGCACACTCGTGTCTGCAAAGGACAAGAGATACACCTCAATGCTATTAACTTACAGTAAACTTAATATCTCATGCATTATGCTGCATAAGTGACGAAATGACATACCTTCAGCTTTTACGATACAAAAAAAATGTATGCTGTGAATTCCCAGTTTAGTCGTGTAGATTTGTACAGATATTATAAAAATTGACAGAGATATCCCATGACTAATTGAATAAAATATGGATATAGACTTTCTTTGAAAATATCAAAGATAGCTGCCATTTTCAATTTGGATTGTTTTCCTTTTTTTCCTTCTAAATGTTAATTTTGTTCCAGAACTTCGCAAACAGTAAGTAAAACGACCAGAAAGGGGTATCAGGGGTGGATGGAGAAGTGGTCAAGACTCCACAACTTGGCCAGAGTATTGTCTTAAATTTCAAACATTACTCCTCCATTTGTTAACGATGAGGCTGAAAGGTCATAATTTATGACACATCCTCTCTTCTGTACTTGTCAGCGTGTCATTTGCGACCATCATTCTTTTCTCCGCATTTACACAGTACTGTATACAACAGATTCTCTGCTCCTTCACATTTGTATCTCCCCGCACAGTGCTTGTTAACTAAATTATATACACTTAGTAACAGTTATTGTCAACTCTTTGATTCTAGCGTTGATGAACAGGCGACGCAGTATTGCTACAAATCCGTAACCGTCCTCACTCAATGGACGGCAATATTGTCTGTCACCAGCAATGTCCAGTCCGATATGCATTATGTTCAGAGAGATAACGAAGGTTCTTTCCAATTATTGCAAAACGCATCCACAATTCTTCTAGGTTTATCTGCTGAATATTAATTAGCAAAGGTCAATAACATAAGATAATGTATCAACAATCCGTATGATGATATTTTTATAATCTGCTATAGATGTAGAATGAGATTTGTATCAGATTAGTCCTTAATATCATCTCTTGTTGCAAAGTACTCTATCTTTCGCTGTTATGACTTGATGCTGTTCAGGATTGTTCAGCCAGGTAATCAAAGAGTCTGTATTTTTGTTTTCATCAACCAGTATTCAGGTGTTGGGTTGGACACGTCATAACGTAAGCTTTTACCTCGCCTTCAGACCAATGGAGGCGAACAGACACTGTTGGAAATAAGGAGGGTACTCCAAGATCTCAGCCAGAGAACAAAC
>JAULBR010087212.1:0-12881 GCA_032355825.1 Melanodrymia aurantiaca
TGAATAGGGGTGTTTCCATGTAAGCGGCGCGGGAGCGGGGCGGCGCGGTTAAAATCTCTGCAGAACCGATTTTTTTTTGCCGCGCGGTAACCGCGCCGCGCCCGCGTTCCGCGCACATGGAAAACCGCCTTTAAAGGCTAATCATATTGAGGCATACTATAAGCCGATCAACACACACAGGTCAGTGCTATAACCAGTTGTATTAAAATCAATTGAAACCCTAGCAGTGAAGACCAGGAGAGACGGTGAGAGACAGACTGATGCTGCCAGTGTAATGCCAGTCATCACACACTGGTATTTGCATGCACTCCAGTTTGTTTTGGTACTGCACCGTACCAATTAAAAGACAACGGACTAGGTACTTGACTTTACTTTTCACAAATGAGTTCGATGCAAACAAAAACCGAGTTTGTGCCTGAAGCGTACGTCGCCATTAAAGGGAAAATATCCATAATTGACTTTTGGAAGAGTTCGATATTATATTCATATTTGTTTTGAAACAACAGACTAGCGACGAAATCATAAAGTATGAACAACACAACATTTAACTCCAAAAGAGCTTTAGTAGACTAACAGAAGAGCTTTAGTAGACTAACAGAAGCGCGTTAGTAGACTAACATAAGAGCTTTAGTAGACGGACAGAAGAGCTTTAGTAGACTAACATAAGAGCTTTAGTAGACTAACAGAAGAGCTTTAGTAGACTAACAGAAGAGCGTTAGTAGACTATCATAAGAGCTTTAGTAGACTAACAGAAGAGCTTTGGTAGACTAACAGAAGAGCTTTAGTAGACTAACAGATACTATCACTGGGGTGTGGTATACAAAATGCAATTCTATTTTGAAACATCAATTTGAACCGATATAGAATTATATTATAATCATTCTAGTTGGCCTGGCGTTATTTGGCAAAACACTCTATTTACGAGAAGCAACTGGACAACCAGGTCCCGTGTTGTATTCGGATCTAAGGAATGGCGGGACGTAGGGATAGAGATAGAGTGGCTGCCTGTGGCGGGATGGGTCGAGGGATCGATCCACCATAGCGCAACACATGTTTATGGGCTATTTTCCGTTCCAGCCAGTGATTCCCGACTGCTACCTTGAGCAACGCTCATTACACCGACCCCAGAAGTAGAATTTCTACCTGTGGCGGGATGGGTGGTGGGATCCATTCTCCACAGCGCAAAACATTTGTATGGGCTATTTTAGGTTCCAGCCAGTGATTCCTGACTGGTTTATCAAATTCCGTGGTATGTGCTATCCTGTCTATGGGAAAGTGCACATAAAAGACCGCTTGCTGTTATTCGAAGAGTATCCTATGCGGCGGAAGCGGGTTTGCTCTGTGACCATGTGTCAATATAACCATGCATCTGACGTCCATATAACCGCTGATTTATAATCGATGTGTTTCAGTGGCGTCGTTAAAGAAACAAACTTTTATCGGATCTAAGCGTACTTCGAGAGAACACGCTCTTGGCCAATACCGATGCACTTTAGAGACAAGCTATGGGGAACCAATTGTGAACTGATCAACACTACACAGTTCATCAGGAACATACAAATCCTGATCTAAATTTTAGAGCCGCAACCAACAGTGTTTGAACGCAGAAGAAGAAGAAGAAGAAGTATTACAGAAAAAAGCAGGAAGCAACACTGTTACGTTATTAATTATTTATGTTTGTTTCCTCCACCACTCACTTCCACCCCATCCTTTTATCAATAAACATGTGCGTCTTCTGGTACTTGTAACGGTCCTTGCCCCAAGTTCTAAGAAGAAGGGATACAATCTTTAAAGAAAGAGAGGCGTATTACTAAAACACGATACGTCGCAGCATAGTTAGACGGGGTGAAGGCTTATTGGAATGAAAGGTCACGCCATCATGTGAGCGTACATTGATGGTAATTAGTCGCCAGGGCGCGAAACACGATAGGCGAAGGCATATAATAGTTAGTTTGACGAGCAACCTGAATGGTCTAACTGGCTGGGTACTACAGGTGCGACCTCACTGTAACGCCAACAGAATTTAAACAAGATTAGTTTGGGTAATATAAGAAAGGGCGGTTGCATGGAAGGTAGCAATAGGAATGTTAAACCCTTGTTTCACACGGGGAATTTGTCCTTGGTTCGTATTTAACTGATTCGGTGGTATGTGATAAAGTCTATGAGTTCAAAATATTCATAAAGTGTGCACTCACACTATGACATTTTTGTTCAGTTGATACGTTTGTTGTGTAACGTAGTATAAAGATCTTACAAGGGAAAACGTTAGCTGAATATTTCTGACTCAGTCGTTTGAAGACAAACACATTGGAGTTTTAAAATAAATATGAACTTGCCACAAATCAAGCAGATCTGACTGTAATATATGCGCAGAACGTTGAAGAAGTTACGCTATCGTTGCAAACAATTAAAATCGTGGGCTGTAGTACGTTCCACGGTTAAACAAAAATATAAAGTTAAAGTTGGTTCATTAAATGATGCCATTGGAAAACTATCGACTATTAGATGTTAAAACACACAGTTATATTGACACGTGGTACAGGAAGGAACCCATTGCAGTCACATAGGCCATTACTTACCGATTAGCCTGTCTTTTATGTGCATTTTCCCACAGGCAGAAATTCGCACACCACTAGCTGTTCTTCAGAACGAGTAGCCCATGTTGCTGCAGCGAGTTTCTTCTTTGACCATGTGTCAACGTAACCGTGTGTTTGACATCCAATAGTCGCAGATTATTAATCACTGTACTCCAGTGGTGTCGTTAAACAAACCAACTTTATCTTTGGGTCATTGAAATATTTGGAAAGGTAGAGACAGGAGAGAAAAGTAAGACAGAAAACAGCAAATCGAAATCATTCAACTTTCTGTCAGTTTGACACAACACAGACACACGCTGTGGAAAATAACATATATCACAGGCGCCTCGAGATGAAGGAAAAACACATTGTACGAATAAGTAGACACTTAAAGTGGAGGGTTTGAAACCCCCGCCCCAGCTCTAAAAATATGTTTTTACATTATTCTTTTTTCCAACTTTTTTATAACATAATTATTCGGAAAATTTTCAAGTTTTTTCTTTTTACATATTCTGAAATTTCTGAAAGTTATGTTGTGATCCATAAAACACCTACCCCTAACCCCAACCACCCACCACCCATTCACCAAGCTAAGCTATAACGTCTGGACACGCGCCTCTTATTAACACTACAGTCAAATCCGTCTTAAGCAGCCACCCAAGGGAGTAACTTAAAGTGGCCTCTTAAGACAGGTGGCTGCTTAATAATAATACAGGTCATAAGGCACTAAAATTGATGATTTGGTAGAATATTATTGTGATCCTTTAAGACAGGTGGCCGCTCAAGCAGGTTTGACTGTATACTGTAAACCATGTTACACAACTTATATAAAGCATATAATATATTATAAAGAACTTTAATCTGGAACATCCGTCTAAAGCCCACGGTTTTTGAAAATAAAGATTATTCCGTTGTCAACAAGGCCGTTTTGCACCCCACGAGTTATCAAACCCGACCATCAAGAAGACAAATCGTCGCTACAGGGGTCTTTACAGTGTTCCATTGTTCTCCGCTAGTAAACGGGAAATTACATTCTTGTTAAACCATTCCCATTGGCAAGAAACACTTATCGCTAACACAAAACGACGATAACAATGGCAATTAAGTTTCATTTCGTCGAGGTTCAGCCTTTTTATTGTCCTAGTTTTGTAAGATGCGTCGTTTTCGCTTTGTCTTCGAATTTTTATTTGTTTGATAATTCAAAATATTTACCCACATTAAAAACATTGTTCACATGCTTTCCCTGTGCTATTTATCTTGGTATAATATTAGAAACAAAGGATATTTGATAACTAAGGTTTATTCATTATACAATGCAAGATGAGATTTAAACTGCACAATGCATAATTGATTCGTTTCTGTGAATGGACAGTGTGTATCGACAAGTCATGTCTGTGGAGGTGCGAGTGTTAGCATCACATTATCATAACAAATAATGTAATCATATTAGCAGTTATAGGACAGGTCACCAAAGGAATAAACTAGGCTGGGCCACCAAGAACATACATTGAGTTGGGCCACCAAGCGCATACATTGAGTTGGGTCACCAAGGGAATATATTGAGTTGGGTCACCAAGGGCATACACTGAGTTGGGTCACCAAGGGAATATATTGAGTTGGGTCACCAAGGGAATACATTGAGTTGGGTCACCAAGTACATACATTGAGTTGGGCCACCAAGGAAATACATTGAGTTGGATCACCAAGGGAATACATTGAGTTGGATCACCAAGGGCATACATTGAGTTGGTTCACCAAGGGCATACATTGAGTTGGGTCACCAAGGGAATACATTGAGTTGGATCACCAAGGGTATACATTGAGTTGGTTCACCAAGGGCATACATTGAGTTGGTTCACCAAGGGCATACATTGAGTTGGGTCACCAAGGGCATACATTGAGTTGGGTCACCAAGGGAATACATTGAGTTGGGTCACCAAGGGAATACATTGAGTTGGGTCACCAAGGGCATACATTGAGTTGGGTCACCAAGGGAATATATTGAGTTGGGTCACCAAGGGCATACATTGAGTTGGATCACCAAGGGAATATATTGAGTAGGATCACTAAGGAAATACATTGAGTTGGGTCACCAAGGGCATACATTGAGTTGGATCACCAAGGGAATATATTGAATAAGGCCACTACGGAAATCTTTCAGATCAGCTCAGTGTCAAACATTGATAATGACCAACAAGAAACATTATTTTGTCACAAAGAAAATCAAACATATTAAAAGTCGTGATGCATGTCATTGTAGAGATTCGAACTGGTGTTAATATTTTGCTAATTTATGTCTTATCCTCCAGACCACCCAGGGCCAGTAAATATCTTCCCCACGCATATGTATAAGAGAAACTGCGTTCCTTTGTCATGTACACAGTATACTCCAGTACGTATGTGTACTTTGTTTACACACGCGTTCCAGTGGCTTACTGTTAAACTTCTCTTCCAAAGAACATGTCTGAATAGCTAATTCTATTGTACATATTTGAAGAGAGAAAAGCCCACGTATTCCTTTAGTTACAATTTGATATAGGCATATCCATACAGATAAAACTATTTAATGTATATAAAAACATACTAACTACTAAACCCGATCAATGAGTATATTATGCTATTAAAAGTCACTATGCCATTTCAAATGAAGGTGTTAACTCATTCTGAATTGAAGGGTCATTGGTAAATAAAAGATACTTCTGTTCCAAAATAACAGTGGAAGGTTGAGAATATTTGTTTCGCTCGGTTGTGTGTGTCGATTCATTCATAGTCTCCATGGGTAGAATCAGATGTAATTGCGAAACAGTTGACCCAGTGTGCCGTTTGCCTTCTAGTCTATAGTATACTATCGAAACACGAGTTATGTAAGTAACTGAATGCCCTAGTATGGAGCACTGACTGGAATCACCAATTTAAAACAATTTTTCACAAGTTCATCAAAGCTCATGTTATGTGCTGTCCTGTCTAAAAAAGACGCTCGTTGATAATTTGAAAAAAAGTCTAGACTGCGCACTAGCGAAAGCGAATTACTTCTGCAGACCATGTCTCGTAATCAGATAGAATAGTTCATGATTAAAATAGCGTCAAGAGTGCTGTATAGTAGCAATAGTAAAGTTGCCTTTTCAATCTTGAAGCGCTAATTAATTACCATTACTGTATACACTAATAGTGAAACACTACTATACTTCGTGTTACAACATGTGTAGTATGTTTTTCGTAGATAATTTTAGTTTCGTTTAACGTAGAGAAAAAAGGTAAACATTTTTGAAAATTTAAAGTAAGTCCTATTTTTGTGTGCAAATTATATCATTTTATCTTAACAAATAAAAATATTTTAATGCAAATACATACAAAAAATCTTCATAAAAATCCACCATTGTCAATGGCAGACGATGGATTTTTATGAAGATCTTTACGTGAGTTAAATATTTGTTCAAATAAGACATTCACGGAAAGTCGAGGTCTGTGGGAAAAGGGACACAACCCATTCGTAATAATCACCCTCCGAGAGCGCGCCCAAATATTCGATTGTCATTAACGCGCATCTCCAGATCTGTGCGAAAGGCGGTATCTGTTTTCTTTGTCCTTACAGGCAACTGCGAGATAATTCAATAATCCGTAAAAAGAAATTCTCAAAAATATTTTCAAAGGACAGAAATATTTTCACAGGTAAATAATGAGTGCTTCCGGCAGTTGCTCACTTAAATTGGTGATAATGATATAGCTTCACCGAAACACCGTGATTATTTGCGTGACTGAAATTGTATTGTAAAAGGAAAAAATAACAGTGAAACTAATAACGGATGTCTACTGGAGATATACAGATTTGTGACTGACTTTGGACTGCATGCACGAGACAGAGATAATGTCGACGTCATTCATCGAAAAAAGAAGCTTCTTTAAAGAGTATACTTTAAAATTATAATATGGCGATACAATAAGCGAAGCAATATTCAAGTCGTGGAATACCTCTGAAGTTCTGATGTAATCGTTGTAAAATATCACAAACTGTATTTTTTAAATAACAGAACAATAACAAAATTAATGAGATACATTGTTTTCATCATTATTAATGACATATTTTCGTCATATTCCGTTATGTGATTGTTGTTTTCATGAGCAGATGTTCCAATTGGAACAGGGTTCAGTTCACACTGGTTGCTGCTTGGATTGTTGTCTCAACTATAGCCTTTGGTCCCGTTGGGTCCTTTCACGTTCCAACAAGTGATCCACGACTGGTACATTAAAGGTTGTGGTGCGTGCTTTCCTGTCTGTGGGAAAGCTTTTAAGGGTATATATAAAAAATATCTTGCTGTTCTGGTATATTAAAGGTTGTGGTGTGTGCTATCCTGTCTGTGGGAAAGGCATATATAGAAGATCGTTACTGTGGCAGGAGTAACTCAAGTGGCAGAGTGGAGATTCATATCAGACCATGTATCAACATAACCATGTGTTTGACATACAATAAACCCTAATTATGTAATCAATTTGACCTTTCTCTTTTGAAGAATAAAATATGGAAAAAATAACAATCAAGGGTAAAGTTTTCAGTTTATGTTTACTCTTCATTATGAAAAAAGAAAACAATGGAAATATCAAAATACACGGATAATGGATTAATAAAGCAAAATAAATTAAAATCATCCGTGTGTACAAGTTTAATATACCACATATGCTATCCACAAATGCAGTCGGCAATGTTTGAGCGTACGCTGTAACACACATGCATGATAATTATGATACATCACAAACATTCATAACACAAACATACATACATATTTACATGTCTTGGGACAGTTTACTGCTTTAAGAGTACCCGGACGGTCCACGAAGTCAATACCAAGGACATACACACGCACATGGTATTTCAAAAGATGAAATCATTCTTAAGAAATGGTGAATCAAATGTTCTGACTGGAGTTTTCATGGTTATAGGTTCTGACTGGAGTTTTCATGATTATAGGTTCTGACTGGAGTTTTCATGATTAAATGTCCTGACTGGAGTTTTCATGATTTAAACATTCTGACTGGAGTTTTCATGATTAAATGTTCTGACTGGAGTTTTCATGTTTAAATGTTCTGACTGGAGTTTTCATGTTTAAAATTAATGTTCTGACTGGAGTTTTCATGTCTAAATGTTCTGACTGGAGTTTTCATGTTTAAAGGTTCTGACTGGAGTTTTCTGGTTTAAAGGTTCTGACTGGAGTTTTCGTATTTAAAGGCACACTCTCGAGTTTGAGGATGGAAGCCATGCACTGTACGTGCTCATCTAATGCTATTTATAACATATCTGACTAGTGACTAACATAGCATTACTTATTATTAAAAGTAACATTAATTTAGATCCAATTGCTTACAATTACAAGTATGTATATCCTATGTCTGTCTAGTCATCGAAGTAACTTGTTTGTACTTTTGTCTAAAATAATTTATATCCTACTAAAATTATTGTAGGCAAAAGTCCAAAGACCATACTAAGCTACTACAATCGCATTGGATATTCATATACTACATGTGTATTGATATTGTAAGCAATAAGATGTAAGTAAATGTTAATTTTAATAATACAAAATGCTCTATTACAAACATCATTAGACGTGCTCGTACGGTGACAACCTTCTTGGAACTCGAGAGTGGGCATTTAACGGAACACGTTGGTATTCAAACAGAAATTCACCATTTAACGATGAATGAACTAGGACACCCATAGCGAATGACATACATCACACAATATAGCCGCACTATGTACACTAGATCTTCACACCTTGTTGTCATACATGGTACGGACAACGTTTAAAACAGCATTCTTCAAGTTCGTCTCATAATTAGCCGCCATTACAATGCTGCGTATAAAATGACCGGAATGAGCTTATCTGCTTCACTTTCTGGTGGCCAATCAAATAATTTGTTTCTTGGAAACAATTTTGTTATTAAACTGTATTTAATCACGTCAAAGCACTAATTCATGTGTCTATAAATGTCAATACACGTTTATTGAGGTTCGTTGTGTATTTGTTTTTTATATGATGTCTTTTTCAAAATACACAAATCAGACATTTTTGAGGCATACGTCCTATTATCGTCCAGCACGTTTTTCCATGTAGCTGAATTATGCATAGATTGTTTTATTAATGATTTCTGAGCACTAGCTACACGAACATCGTTTTTAGTGTTGTTCTGGCATGACACTGGTGCCACTGTGTGGCCTGTTTTAGAATGGCTACACGGGTTCTGGCGTTACTCCCGTGCCACTGTGTGGCCTGTTGAAATACACATAGTCTGAAGATTTGTTTGTGGAAACTGTCTGTCCGCTGTTATCAGCGTCATAGTCATCAGCAACAATTGGACCAATCACAAGCGGCAGCTGACCGCTCAGCAGGTGGCTAGATGGCGTTGGTGTGTTGTGCGCACTGTCGTCACTGTCAGAATCGTAGTGATGACGTAGTTCTCGCAGAACGCGTATGTTGCTCTTCAGGCGGTCACGTGACGGTATGTGGGATTTCACTTGCACGTACGAGTCCGGGGAACACATCATTTCTGAAAAATACAAAAAGACACGTTTCTTTAATAAATTAATCAGAAAATATATTACGCTAATCTAGTCAAACTTCCACAACTGTCAATTCTGTATTTTATGAGGTTAGGTATAGACTGAAATGGGTGATTAGAAGATATGCTAATTTAACCAAACTTCCATCATTTCCTCCTTGTATGTGGCATTTAGTGAGGTGGGGTACGGCAATACGGTGTGCAAGGTAATGGTTGCGAGAAAAGGCAACACTCACTAACTAACTAAAGTCAATCCTAATGTATCTCATTTGCATTCATAAGTTAATCACTTAGTTACTTGTTTTATTTAGGTATGTCCGAACTTGCAATAGGCACTGAATATACACCATTTAAAGCCACACTGACACTGTAACAGTGACCCGCACAACTAGTATTAATAGTGGGTTACATTATTAAACATTACGTGTACCGTACCATAGGGCGGGTAAAATATATTTATACCAGCCGTTAACTAAAACGACAAACATTAAGCATTGACAATGTCCTAGATTGTCCACTGAATAGTGCCGATCTCGCCACCTCCCGGACCAACACACAAACCAAGGTCGTATAGAAATGTGTTTCATCTGTACACACTAATACCAGTGTGTGTGTGATTAATTAAAGGCACAACAATCTATGATTTGTTTATTATTGGGCGATTCCGTGGTATTTATCACGTCAGCAACGATTTTTTCGCTTTGTTATGTGAATAAATGCAAATATGATCAAATTTCATTATATTTTTGTAATGCAAATTGAAATTGCCAACAATTGAATAATCTAACAACATAGTGTTTGTCTTAACTAACCAATATGATGAAGAAAAAAATCGTTGCGGACGGGACAAATACCATGGAATCACCCTATTCTAGAGATTTACCATGTGACATTATTTTAAGTTACGAATTATAGATCTTCAAAATCTGCAGCATAATCTATTTATGTACATGTATGTAGGCCTACTTGACCTATCCAACCTTTGATTTTAATTTTAATTTAAATTTTCATTTTCCCCATCGCTGCTCAATGTCGAATTATATTTCTAATTTTATAAACAAACAAACGGAAACAGCCCAACTGTCGGTATGTATAGAAATAGCCATTTATCTCAATTAATATTCATGACAGGCCAACGAGCTGAAAACGAATAACAGGGCACAATATGATGCAATGCAGATGGCAGGGGGGCGTGGGACACTGTACAGAGGGTTAATGCTTCCATAGCAATGTTGTGTATACATGTTAGCACGCTATACATCCGGTGAGTCATTGGTTTTAAAAAGTGCAAAGTGAGATACAAGGATTACCTGAAAATAGAACATAGTTGTTAACTTCCTACTGTATAACGGTATGGCATGTAGGAAATCGTTATCACTCGTATATAGCGTTTTGCGCCAAATTTATAATACATGTGTCAGTATCTGTTATACGCTTACATAATTATATACATGTATGCAAATTCATTTACGTCAATAAACGAAAAAAAAGAAACCTGTTATTATCAAAGCATATTATAATGTCTGGAAGGTACCAGTTTAAAAAATCATGGGATTTTCATGCAGATCATAATATGTGAGTTTTGTTTGAAAATGTCTGATCATGCAGATAAAAACGTTTTAAAGTCAGATTAGATTTTAATTACAGGAGTTATATATATAGTCAGTGATAATGGTACTGAGTTTGAATTTGTATCAGAATATTTACTGTTGGTCATAACCAACTAAACACACTTGTTCGAAAAGACATTTGCCAGATCGCGCGATGCACGACAAGAAACTATTACTAAGAAAGACTGTTGATAAATTGAACTTCCTCCGGATCTCTTGCGGACCCTAACGACTTCCACGCGGTCAACACATGCGCTCATAAGCCGATATAAGTTATTTCTACATCACTGGAGCTACGTTGGCGGTATAATACTAACATGTATATGACATGACTGAAACTATGTTCGTGATAGAGTACTAACATGTATATTTCATGACTGAAAATATGTTCGTAATAGAGTACTAACATGACCATGATGTATATGTCATTACGAACTAAGTTCGCGGTACCGTATAGTACTAACATCTCATATTAAACTGATAATAATTTCTAAAACAGCATGACACGCAAACTTCAATCCAGATGGACACTTATGGTGATTTGAACATTTTTAACCATAAACTATTGATTGACATCTTCACCCCATCCCTCACCTACAAACACAAATACTGCTATGCTTCAAACACTGCAATATGTTCACGTTTTCGCGCATGTAATGACACTAGCACTAAAATAGCTCTTAGTAGACATTACAGAATCACTACTATAAAAATATAACGTGAAATCAAATCAGTTAAATAATATGGTATTAAAACTCTGTTAACAAGACAAGACGTTGCTTCAGAATTATACTGTTCTATCGACGAAATTGGGTCCAATGGAGTTATGGATATCACTGGAAAGCTAACATTCCAATCTTTAAGTTGAAACCGGTTTGAGTTTATTAAGATTATACAACTACGACAGGTACCAGCACGCTTATAGTGGCGATGTCGCGTCCCACAGAAATGGGATGGGGTGGTGGTAAATCGAGGCAGAACGGCGAACTGTACATGGTATCCAAAGACATGATAAACACAACAAGTTTAATATACCAAGGATGGTTCAGGTATCAAACAATTTACTTATACATGATATACAATGTCCTGTATAAAGTTGGGTGACTAAATTATAGGTTAACGAAAGAAATAACATTGTGTCAAATGTTATACTTATACGTTACATGGCATTACTTTCGTTTAAAGGTCACGTGTACGGCAACACCCACCTGGACACTTTGGGACATTACATGTCTCATTAACAGTTGATGCATCTGTCGTATAGCACCATGGAGCTACATTGTCCCCGAATCCTCTACAATAGTTGGACATTTCGTCAAGCGTGATGTCTGACGTTCGATTGTCCTTGGCACGGTATGTGGCGTCGATCTCGTGTGGGAAATCAGCTTTCCATCTTTGACATGTCTTGCCACTCTTAGTGGTTGAGATGTCGCCGCCGTACAGAATGCCGTGTGCAGAACTATTCTGATAGCACGTCGTTGCTGTGAGGAAATCATGTTAATGTTTGTATTGTTATAGAGGCATTTCATGGTATGTGTCACGTCCGTCACGATTGTTTCTCTTTGTTATGTAAATAGATGCAAATATCAGATTTCATTAAAAAAAATTCTACTGAAAATTGAAATTCCTAACAGTTAAATTATCTAACAACATAATGTTTTGTCTTAACTAACCAAAATTATGAAAAACTATCGTGACGGACGTGACCAATACCATTGAATACCCCTGTAATGAATGACTGAATGAATGACTGACTGACTGAATGAATGATTCAATCAATCAAGTAATCAAGTAATCAAGTAATCAATCAATCAATCAATCAATCAATCAATCAATCAATCAATAAAAAAAAACAATCAATCAATCAATGTATGAAAGTTTCACGACACCCCAGCACGAACAAATACATCGTCTATTGGGTGTCAGAGTAATTATGGTAAATTAGTGTTGTAATCACTGTATGGAATCCACTACGGTAGAAAATGTTTGGTCTCACTTCCGGTATTTATATAGTCGAAAAAAGGTTATACATCGAGTACTTCGTTTGATCATTTTGGAACCAAGGCAATACATTTTCAGGTAATTGTTTTTCCATTCACTTATACATATGCAAGACTTTATTCTCAGTAAGGTTTGCCATGAATTT